>SJXO01005719.1:7356-51063 GCA_006408615.1 Connochaetes taurinus
GGCTGACCTCTCACACGCCCGTTTCGGACACACAGCGGCACACCCCGGTCGCACGCTCTGGACGTCCCCAGCCCAGTCCTGCCTCTCGCACTCACGCACCCCGGTCCAGCCGCCCCAGGCGCCGATCCGGGTCCGAGCGCCGCCTCGGCGCACCCGCGCGGGCCTCTGGGCGGTGTAGTCCGCCTGGCAGCGACCGCGCAGCGGCGCCCAGGCCGGGGCTCCCGGCCGGGCTCAGGGCCCCCCGCCTCGGCGGCCCTGCCTGGCCCTCGGGCTCAGACACGAGGCCACCCTGACCGACCCACGAGCCTCCCCCTGGAAGCCGGCCGCCCTCACCCGCAGGACTTCGGCAGCCGACGCCCAGGAGACCAGCGCACCGGCGCCGAAGCTCCCCAGGTGGGCGAGCAGTCGGGGGCGAGGGGCGGGGACAGGGCGTGGCTCAGCCGAGGGGGCGTGTTCTTAGGCTGTGGAGACGGAGCGGCGGAACCTTAGCGTCGGAGCGGGAGGGCCTGCGCACGTACGTGATTACGCCAGAGGGGCGGAGCCCAGGATATCAGAGGCGGGACTACGCCGGAAGGGCGGGGCCAGAGGGTTCGGGGCCGTGGAGCGGCTGGACGCGAGTGTACGCAGGCGCGGAGAATGAGACCTCCCCCTCCCCTCTCCTGGAAACCAGGAGCGTCCGTAGTTACGGGAACGGAGTCCTCTGTGAGCCCTGGTGTGCGCCTGTGATGTTCCGCTGTCTGTGTCCGTATGACCACGGTGTCGCTCGAGTGCGGTCCTTTGAGCCTGCCCATGGGAGCGTGACTTTCTTTCTGTGTTAAGTTTTGGGACAGTGAGATCAGTGAGGAACCCCTGCTGGAATGGCTTGTTGTTACGCCAAATTAGCACATTCCTCACTTGCAGAGGGGAAATGTCGTTACTATCACTCTTCAGAAAGTGTTTTCTTTGGAACCTGCACTGGTGTTAACCCCCATTCTGCCCCTGATCACAGTGGAAATGGCCCATGGTATGAGATACTAAGAAAATAGTAAAAAATTAGTAGCTGACCTGGAAATTGAAGCAAATAAGGAAAAGCTGCTCCTGCTGCTGCTAAGTCGCTTCAGTCGTGTCCGACTCTGTGCGACCCCATAGGCGGCAACCCACCAGGCTCCGCCGTCTCTGGGATTCTCCAGGCAAGAACACTGGAGTGGGTTGCCATTGCCTTCTCCAAGAGGAAAAGCCTAAAGGAAATCAATTCTCAATATTCATTAGGACTGATGCTGAAGCTCCAATATTGTGGCCACTGGATGCAAAGAGCCAACTCATTAGAAAGGGCCCTGAGGCTGGGAAAGATTGACAGCAGAAGGGCATGAGAGGACGCGATGGTTGGATGTCATCACTGACTCAATGGATATGAGTTTGAGCAAGCTCCTGGAGATGGTGAAGGACAGGGAAGCCTGGTGTGGTGCAGTCCATTGGGTCTAAAGAGTTGGACATGACTAAGCGACTGAACAACAAATGAAAAGCCATTCAGGGGGATACAGCAGAGAAAGAACCCACAAAACTCCCCACCCTCTAAGATCTTACTTTCAAGTGAATGGAAACAAACCACAAGAGAATGAGTAAAATAGTGTATTGAATGTGAGAAAGGCTGTGGAGAAACAGAAAACAGGGAGGAGGAATAGAGAAAATGAGAATATTTACTGTTGAAAAATGAAGTGTCAGGGCACTGAAGTCTTTAATCTTCATGCAGCTTTTCATCGTGAATTTCAGTGTCAGCTCATTTAGGAGTAATTCCTTACATGGAATCTACTGTTATATTCTCAGTGGTAAAGAATCCACCTGCCTAAGGAGACGTGGGTTTGATCCCTGGGTTGGGAAGATTCCCTGGAGGAGGAAATGACAACCCATTCCAGTATTCTTGCATGGGAAATCCCACGGGAGGAAGCTGGCAGCTACAGTCCATGGGGTTGAAAAAGAATCGGACATGACTTAAGAGGCTAAACAGCAATGGGTATGTATTTTTCTTCTTTGCACTGGTGCATGCCTTTTATAAATGCTTTCATATATGCACTGAAAAGAAAAAAAATCCCGTGTGCTCAGTTTAGGAATATCCCCTAACATCTATTAATATGATACCCCTTATATCCATCCTAGTGCTACTCCTTTGTGTCAGCCTCTTGATTCTTGTTCAAAGGTGATAGGTGCAGTGATGAGATCGATAAAATACAGCACCTGTAGGAGGAAGTGTGGGAGGAAATTCAGGAAAGCCCACTGGTTGGGTAATTCGAAGCTCAATCTGTGACCAGATCTGGGCACCATTTTTCAGATGTAAAGTATTAAGTCATGGCTGTTTGTTTTTTCACACTTTGCAACTCATTCAAGCCCCACCCTGCCCCTTGCTAAAGATGTGAACTTGGTGGCATATGTGTCTCTCCCAGCAGAACAGAAGCAAAAGCCAAGAGGTGATCTCTTGACCTCATCTTTGGCTGCCAGGACACCTGCACTGTAAACTTGGTTTCAGGGCATTAAATGTGAGGGTACACAGACTCAGGGCCAGTAAAGTCATTTGTGCAGTGTTGCTGTTCATTAGTGATGGCAGCAGAGTAGGATTCAGGCAGGAGTAGGAGGCTAGAGTTCTCCAGATTGCAGGATAATGGTTTCATGTTCTGCTTTTAACTTGCTTTGCTTCCGCCCTGTCTTTAGTTATTCCGTCCAAAGAGCTCTTTAAAAACCTGTTTTAATTGGAGTATAGCTGATTTACAATGTTGTATTGGTTTCAGGTCTACAGCAAGGTGATTCAGTTATACAGACACAAACATCCACTCTTCCAGATTCATTTCCCATTGTTGTTCAGTCACTAAGTTGTGTTCCACTTTTTGAGACCCCGTGGACTACAGCACACCAGGCTCCTCTGTCCTTCACTATTTCCGGGAGTTTGCTCAAATTCATGTCCATTGAGTCAGTGATACTATTCAACCATCTCATCCTCTGCTGTCCCCTTCTCCTCCTGCCCTCAATCTTTCCAGGTATCAGGATGTTTTCCAAGGTATCAGCTTTTTGCATCAGGTGGCCAAAGTACTGGAGCTTCAGCATCAGTCCTTCCAGTGAATATTTGAGGTTGATTTCCTGTAGGATTGACTGGTTTGATCTCCTTGCAGTCCAAGGGACTCTCAAGAGTTTTCTCCAACACCAGAATTAGAAAGCATCAATTCATCAATGCTCAGGCTTTCCCGGTGGTTCAGACGGTAAAGAATCTGTCTGCAGTACAGGAAACCCAGGTGTGATCCCTGGGTTGGGAAGATCCCCTGGAGAAGGGAATAGCTACCCAATCCAGTATTCTTGCCTGGGGAAGACTATAGACCGAGGACAGAATTCCATGGGCAGCCTTCTTTATGGTCCAAGTCTCACATCCGCACACAACTACTGGAAAAACCATGGCTGTATTTCCTTTGTAGCTTATTACAAAACACTGACTGTAGTTCCCTGTGCTATACAATAGGTCCTGGTTCATTATCTGTTTTTCAGTGAGCTCCTGAGACCTTGAGAATAAGCTGCTTTTCTAAGAGTCAGAGTCAACTGAGGCTGCTTGTTTTCAAGATCTTGACTGACGGTTAGGTAACTGGAATAGTAACATTTTCAAGTCTAGCTGGCTTTGGTCAGTATTCTCCCGTATGAATTTGCTGATGCCGACTAAGGTGTGACCTGCACCTGAAAGCCTTCCCACATTTGTGGCAACTGTAGGGCTTTTCCCCAGTATGAATCCTCTTATGCTGGCAGAGCGAGGAGGAAGTGCTGAAGGCCTTCCCACACGCGTCGCACCTGAAGGGCTTCACTCCGCTGTGAGTCCTGTCATGCGTCACCAGGGAGGAGTGATTGTTGAAGGTTTTCCGGCACACCTGACATTCATAGGGCCTCTCTCCTGTGTGGCTCCGCCTGTGGACAGTGAAATGGGACCTGCAGGTGAAGGCCCGGCCGCACTCCTGACACGTGTAGGGCTTCTCACCAGTGTGGGTCCTCTGGTGCTGAGTGAGCTGCACGAGGCGGCAGAAGGCCTTCGGGCAGTCCCCACACTGATAGGGCTTCTCCCCGGTGTGAGTCCGCTGGTGCTCCGTCAGGGAAGAGAGACGGATGAAGGACTTCGTGCACTTGCTACATCTGTAGGGCTTGTCTTCAGAGTGGGTCTTCTGGTGTCTGAGGAGCTGGGCGCTCTGTGTGAAGGCTCTGCCACAGGCCTTGCACTTGAAGGGTTTTTCTCCACTGTGGATTCTCTGGTGGTCTGCAAGGGCGGAGGGGCGGCTAAAGGCCTTCCCACACTCACTGCAGCCATGGAACTTCTCTCCGGTGTGGATGATCTGGTGCTGGGTGAGGTGTGTCACCTGGCTGAAGGCCCGTGTGCACTGCCCGCAGGTGTAGGGCTTCTCGCCCGTGTGGGTGCGCTGGTGTTGGGCGAGGTGGGCCTTCTGGTTGAAGGCTTTGCTGCACTTGCTGCACTGATAGGGTCTCTCTCCTGTGTGGATCCTCTGATGCTGGATGAGAGTTGATCGACGACGGAAGGATTTCCCACACTCGAAGCACTGGTAGCATTTCTCTTCCTTCTTCATCTTCTGATGGATGATGAGGTATGCCCTGGTGCTGGAGGCTTTTTCATATTCTCTATCCATGCTGCTCGTTTTTTTCATCACTCTTTCATGATGGTATGTTTCTCCTTTTATCCTCTTCCCTAAAGACAATTCCTTGCTCTTCTGTGTTGACTCATTCTCTGAAAACAAACATATAAACACATTAATATAAATAAATGTACATATCCCCACTGTTAAGAATCTATCCTTAGAAGAAGGTTCTAGTATTTAAGGATATATGTACAAGGACATTTATTGTCATACTCTACTAACAGAAAAAGCTAGAAACAAATACCCGTTTATTCTTATTTTTAATTAAAAAAATTTTTTTTACTGTGGAAAAATACACAAAACATACAATTTACCATTTTAACCAATTTTAAGGGTACAATTCAGTGGCATTAAATACATGCCAATGTTGTGCAACCTTATTATCCTTATTTTTAATTTGAAATGCATTTTAAGTTTTAAATTTAAAAAACTGAAGTATAGTTGATTAATAAATATCCATTGAAATATTAAATTATTTAATTTAATCTCTCATGAATGGAATTAGTGCCCTTCTAAAAGGGACCCCTTCCACCACGTGAGGGCACAGTGAGAAGATGGTCATCTGTGAACCAGGAAATGGCCCTGCCAGACACTGAATCTGCAGGCACCTTCATCTCCAGAACTGTGAGACATAAAGATCTGTTGTTTAAGCCACCTGGTCTGCAGTGTTTATGTTATAGCAGCTCAGACAGACTAAGACAGACATCAAGGGCTGACACGGCCCAGACCACCCCCAAGAGCTGGGTACTGTCCACCCCACCAGTTCTCAGGTGGGGCATTCCCAGCGGCAGTCTTCCATGAGATGCAAGAGGTGCACCCAGGACTTGGCTTGAAAAGGTCTAGACGCTACAGGTGAGCTGCACACACAAGTGGCCAGACCCCTGCACCATCCCCCACAGATGTGTTTATCTCTGGCCACTCTGGTGTGTGTGCAGTAACCACTGTGTTTGAAATTATCCAATCTTGGTTCCTACTTTGCCAAGGTATCTAAGAACATCTCTTTTTAAAAACTGGAGCATAGCTGATTTACAATATTGTGTTAGTTTCAGGTGTACAGCAAAGTGACTGGATTATACATACATATGTATACATCTATACTCTTTTTAAATTTCCTTTTATATCCATTATAGGTTATTATAAGATACTGAATACATATAGTTCCCCGTGCTATGCAGTAAATCCTTGTTGCTTATCTATTGTATACATAGTCGTTTGTGTCTGTGATTTCCATACTCATTTATCCCTGCCCCCACCTTCCCCTTTGGTAACCATATGTTTATTTCTGCTAGTCCATTTCTGTTCTGTAAATAAGTTCTTTGTATCATTTTTTCTTTTAGATTCCACATATAAGTGATATCATATAATACCTGTCTTTCTTTGTCTGATTTACTTCACTTAGTATGATCATCATCTTAGTATGATACTCTCAACCATCCATATTGCTGCAAATGGCATTGTTTCATTCCTTTTTTTTTTTGTCTGAGTAATATCCTACTGTCTATGTATACCACATCTTTATCCAATCATCTGTCCACGGACATTAAGGTTGTTTCTACGTCTTCAATATTGTAAATGGTGCTGAAGTGAACACTGAGGGTGCATGTACCTTTTCAAATTAGAAGTCTCTCCAGCTATATGCCCAAGAATAGGATCACTGGATGATACAGCAACTTTATTTTCAGTTTTTTAAGGAATTTCTATACTGTTCTCTTCCAAGTCTGAGTGAACTCCGGGAGCTGGTGATGGACAGGGAGGCCTGGCGTGCTGTGATTCATGGGGTCGCAGAGTCGGACACGACTGAGCGACTGAACTGAACTGAACTGAACTGATACTGTTCTCTATAGTGGCTGTATCAGTTTACATTCCCACCAACAGTGTAGGAGGGTTCCCTTTTCTCCACACTCTCTCCAGCATTTGTTTTATAGACTTTTTGATGATGGTGATTCTAACCCATGTGAAGTAATACGTCATTGTAGTTTTGACTTACATTTCTCTAATAATTAGCAATGCTGAGCAGCTTTTCATGTGCCTGTTCTAAGAACATCTCTTACTTCCCCTTGTTAAATAGTAAATTCCTTGATGGGCTGTAGTCTCTTACAAAATTCCCTTTCTTGGCCAGAACTAGAGATTGAATATGTTTGTTAATGGAACAGTTCTTGGATGGATACATTTATTCAATTTATCAGAGGTGAGAGTGAGAATTTTTTGGATACATAAAGAAAATACAAGTTTTGAGATATCTTTCTGAGGAAACAGTCTTATGAAATGAATGAAGGATAAAGTGGTGAAAAACAATCCAAAGAGTAAAGGTGGAGAGCTGATCACAAACTTACATTTGGAGTCAAGTATTTAAAAAGGTGAGTGAGTAGAATAGTGAATGGCGATGAGAGGTGGATCCACTGGGGACCTCAGACCAGAGGCCCTCTGAAGGAAGATGCCCAAACACCTTAAAACTGTGGTCATCTCAGAAGGCAGCTGGCCTTTTGCACGTACATCCTTCCCTCAGCTTGGTCCCAGACTCACCTGCTCCTGGAGCTCCTGCATCCTCCTCCCTCATCACCCAGGGCTGTGGGCCTTGCTCCAGTAGGAAGGCTATGTTGGGCTCAGCAACAGATATGCCTTTGGAAAGAGAAAGAAATGGCAGTTGGTCATGCCGTTATTACCCAAGAATTCACCCCCTACCACAGAATCAGGATCAAAGCCCTTATAAGAATGGGCAGAAAAACAAAAGAACGGCCAGACGAGATTTGAAGGTTTCTGGAAGGACAGTAAGGAGGAAGTTGTCCATTCCTAACTACGCTCTTTATGGGACATGGAACAAAAAGTAAAGGTCACTGCAGGTCCCCAGAGATTTCCAAAAAGGGAGGAAGATAGAGCAGAAGGCAGATGTGAACTAAGGGCTGCATGCACTCACCCAGCCAGACCAGGTTCTGGTAAATCTCCAACATCACAGCTGTGTACAGTTCTCTCTGAGCAGGGTCCAGGAATCCCCACTCTTCTTGGGAAAAGTCGATGGCCACATCTCGGAATGTCAGTGACTGCTGAAAGGGCAAACACTTTCTTACCTACAAGGCCCGAGGGAGAGGGAAGCCTTGGCGAAAAATAGTAGGTGGTGCATAGGCACTGTGGAGCGTACTGGAGGATCCAGGGTTTGTTGTTGTTGTTGTTTGCCAAATACAGATACATATTATAGATAGTGAAAAACTACTCTTTGGGTAAGAAAAATTATCCTGTATTACCAACCAAAATGTTAAAACTGGTCGTGGACCCTGTTTGAGGAAAGCATTCCAGGAACTTATTTGGAAAACAAGGATTTTTGAAGAAAGCATGAACCACTGTGCCTCTACACTGAGTTTGTAGCCTGTGGTTCTAATCAACAGATCCTGGCCTCCAGCGGCAACATCCAACAGGATCTCCAGTCTCTAGCCAGCAGTGCTCATGTCAGACTGGCCCCACATCTTTACTGGCGGGAAGCAATTCTTTAATCTACTGTTTCTCCTGCCAAGTAGGGATTTTGTACAAGTTGGTGGTGTTTGTGGACTGACAAACACTCCTGAGTTTGTCTAAAGTCTGAAGACAAGGGAAGACTGTCAGCAACCCAGGACCTCAGTTCAGTCCTGAATGGGTTTTTCCTCCAACTGTAGCCCAAAGCTTTACATATGTCTTTCTGTGTAAATATATGTAGATGGAATTATACCATCTTTTAGATTCTCTAATTGTTTAATATATTCTATAATGTCTAAAACACCACATCCTTAAAGTCATTTGTCCATTTTTTCCTATTTGTCCATTTATCTTAACATTAAAAAAAAATCTGAATATAAGGTCAGCATATAATTATGCTCAGTATTTAATGGCGAAATTTACATGTAAGTACAATGAAATGTGAAAACTGTATACTTTTCGCTCAGTCATGTCCGACTCTTTGCGAGCCCATGGACATACAGTCCATGGGATTTTCCAGGCAAGAGTGCTGGAGTGGATTGCCATTTCCTTCTCCAGGGGATCTTCCCTACTCAGGAATCAAACCCAGGTCTCCCGCATTGCAGACAGACGCTTTACTGTCTGAGCCACCAGGGAAGCAAGTTAAAAAAACTGGATTATAGATTTCTCTTCTGATAAGTACATTTGAACTGAAGTATATTTCATAATTTACTAGAATCCTGGAAAACATATTTGTTTAAATATGTGTTTGTGTGAAATGGAAACTGTTCTCCAACTAGTAAAGAAAAGAAAATCTCACTTCTTTTAAAATTTGTCCTTGGATGTGAGATTAAAGCTCAGGGCACTTGATAACAGCAGTATTTATGAGGATTTCTGTTTTACTAGATGACTTTATTCTCTAGGGTTAGGGTTAATCTTTATTCTTTAGGGTCTCATTGTAAGAAAAAACAAACCATAACTCACCTGTGATGTGCCTTCCAGAGGTCCAGTGGCCGTGCTCCCCTTCATGAGGCCTCTCTCTTGAAGAACAGAGTCCTATGAATGTGGAGCTGAGGAGATGGAAGGAACTATCAAAAAAAAAAAAGAGCATCAAATTTGTGTCATTCTCTCTTACCTACTACTACTACAACTAAGTCGCTTCAGTCGTGTCCAACTCTGTGTGACCCCATAGACGGCAGCCCACCAGGCTCCCCTGTCCCTGGGATTCTCCAGGCAAGAACACTGCAGTGGGTTGCCATTTCCTTCTCCAATGCATGAAAGTGAAAAGTCAAAGTGAAGTCGCTCAGTCGTGTCCAACTCCCAGCGACCTCATGGACTGCAGCCCACCAGGCCCCTCCGTCCATGCGATTTTCCAGGCAAGAGTACTGGAGTGGGCTGCCATTGCCTTCTCCTTATCTACCCGCCCTGTAAAACATCAAAACAGAGTAGTGCCCAATTACAACACCTTTTTTGAGACTTACTGGTTCTCCAAGTTGTGAGAGATTCTAGTGCAACGTCTCCACATCTGTTCCTCAAAAGGGTCACTGATGGAAATGACTAACCACGGTTACTGTGCTGAGGGCTTTGTATGTGTTTCCTTCACACTCCGTCATGGCTGAGGCAGCCATTCCCGTCTAAATGTCTCTCCCTGAAAGTGCATGAGTGGGAAAACTGGTCAAATTAGAAAAAGGCCAATAGATGGGTTCACAGTGTCTTGATTTCTTAAAATGAAAGTCTCCTTGACTTACAACATTGTGTTAATTTCAAGTGTGCAACACTGATTCAGTTTTAGTTTTATATATTCGTTTTCTTCAGGTTTTCTCCCTTATTGTTGTTTAGCTGGTATAAACATTAAACGAATAGTCACACAGCCTTTCTAGAGCTCAGAAGAGTCCTCAACAAACACCCACAGAAACCGTGAGGCAAATCCCCCAACCACACGGAGAACAACCGTGCAGGGAGCCAGGGCGCCCGACAAACCAACGCGGACACCCCAGGTACCCGCACCCGCAGCGACCGCTCGGCCTCCGAGGACGCCTTACCAACGCCCCGCAGCGCTTCCGCCCCTCCCGAAACGGCCGCGACTCTAGGGTCCAGCGCGCTGACACACCCAGACGCTCCCAGTCCTGCCCTCGGCCGTCGCTACAAAACCCCCGCCCCGCGCGGGCCGGGCCCCCGCCGCCTCCGAGCCTCCCGGCCCGCGTGGGGGAGGCGGCGCGCCCGCGCGCACTGCGGCTGCGCGAACTCCCGGCAGCCCCCGCGGCGCGCGGGCGGCGTTCGCGGCGGGCACTTCCGGTCGGGCGGGCACCGGGCGGGCACCGGGCGGGCACCGGGCGGCCTGGGCCGCGTGCGCGGGCGTCTCTGAGTTCTCGGGACGTTCTCGCCTTGCCGCGCGGGCTGGTGGTGCGGCCTCGGGCTGGGCTTCCAGGCTGGCAGGGGGCGGCGGCCGCTGCTCGCAGCCGCTCGGGGCAGGGCGGCCCGGGCTCGGCGCTGTGCGGGCCGGGCGTCTGGGTCTTGGGCTTGGGCTGCCGCCCGAATGGGCGAGCGCAGTGTAGTGCGGGCGTCAGCAATACGTTGCTGTTTATGAACGAAACTCGTGCGTGTGTGGGTGTACACGCATGCGTACGGGCTTGTATTACTAAAGTTATATTACTTGTATTTTTGTTCCGTCGCTAAGTCTTGTCCGACTCTGCGAGTCCGTGGGCTGAAGCACTCCAGGCCCCTCTGTCCTAAACAATCTCCCGGAGTTTGCTCGGATTTATGTCCGTTGAGTCGGCGATGCCCTCCGACCATTTAATCCTGTTGCCCCCTTCTCCTCCTGCCTTCAGTCTTTCCCAGCATCAGGAGCTTGTTCAGCGAGTCACCTGTAACTAATTCATTCCATCCCTGAATAGGCGATTGAGGCATTGAAGAAAGCCCCGTTACACGCACTGCTCACTAAACAAAGTTGTATTTATTCATTTTGCCCACCCGGCACTGCTGCTTTTGGGATGGGATATTAGTTCTGCAATCAGGGATTGAAGCCGTGCCTTCCACAGTGAAAGCCAGGAGTCCTAACCACGGACCACCGGGAAATTCCCACAAAGTTGTGTGTTGACAGTGAGGTCTTTCCTGGCGTTTCTTGTGGCACAGAGTCGAACGTGGGTGGCATTAGGTTCAAGATTATGGTCTCTTTAAGTATACTTTCTCCTCAGCTCTGCATTCATGCTGTTATGGGAGAGGGAAGTGTCCCATTCTCGCACCGTCAGGAATTCTTAGGCTTGAGTGCCAAGTGAGGGTCCTTTGTTTCCTGCAGGAAAGAATTCAGACCGAGCCAAAGACAAGCGAAAGCTTACAAGGACAAGGACATTTACTAGGCATTAGCAACAGATGAAGTGTAGGATCGTGGGATGCAGTTTTGAGTTTTGATGGCTTAAGCAGGAGACAGGCTTCATCTGTGGAAATACCTCATCAGCTTTCTTTAAATGAGCAAAACACTAATCTCCAAGTAAGAGTGGTGAGCAGGCTCTTTCTTGGAGGAGAGCCTTATGCAAGGTGGTTTCATGGGTCTGAATTTCTATGTGGTGCAAGCAGATTTGATTCTTTCCCATCTGAACGTTGATTCAGTTCAGTTCAGTCGCTCAGTCGTGTCCGACTCTTTGCGACCCCATGGATCGCAGCACGCCAGGCCTCCCTGTCCATCACCATCTCCCAGAGTTCACTCAGACTCACATCCATCGAGTCAGTGATGCCATCCAGCCATCTCATCCTGGGTCGTCCCCTTCTCCTCCTGCCCCCAATCCCTCCCAGCATCAGAGTCTTTTCCAATGAGTCAGCTCTTCCCATGAGGTGGCCAAAGTACTGGAGCTTCAGCTTTAGCATCATTCCTTCCAAAGAAATCCCAGGGTTGATCTCCTTCACAATGGACTGGCTGGATCTCCTTGCAGTCCAAGGGACTCTCAAGAGTCTTCTCCAACACCACAGTTCAAAGCATCAATTCTTCAGCACTCAGCTTTCTTCACAGTCCACCTCTCACATCCATACGTGACCACAGGAAAAACCATAGCCTTGACTAGACGGACCTTAGTTGGCACAGTAATGTCTCTGCTTTTGAATGTTGATAGCAAGTCGTTTTTATTTTGCATAACATACTTTTTTCTTCTCAGAGAAAAAACTTTTTTTCTAGGGAAAGAAGCAGTATTTTCTCTACATGTGCTATTAAGATGACACATATTATTCATGAAGTTGCTAAAGTGTATATATAAAGTATAAAATATTTCAAGTCTTATACAGATATATATATATACATGCATACATACACCATACATAAATTTTTTAAAAACCATTTTATTGTTTCTTTTCTATTTTAACCACATGAAATATTTATGCCTAAGGCTCTTTTGACCACAGCACTTTATTCCATTCATTCTAGGCTACTCTTACTCTCTTGATATTCTTGTATTAAAGTTATCACTGTAATTGAAATACAACTTACAAATAATAAAACACAAATTAACTGTGCAGTTTTGCTGTTGAGTACAGCCCAGTCAGTTCAGTTCAGTCGCTCAGTCGTGTCTGACTCTGCAACCCCATGAATCGCAGCACGCCAGGCCTCCCTGTCCATCACCAACCCCTGGAGTTCACTCAAACTCATGTCCATCGAGTCCGTGATGCCATCCAGCCATCTCATCCTGGGTCGTCCCCTTCTCCTCCTGCCCCCAATCCCTCCCAGCATCAGTCTTTGCCAATGAGTCAACTCTTCGCATGAGGTGGCCAAAGTACTGCAGCTTCAGCTTTAGCATCAGTCCAATAACCACCACTAAAATCAAGATAGATTTCTGTCACTCCTGAAACTTCCTTCATGCCTGATTTCCTACCTTCACTCTCAGAGGAAACCACTTTGTTTTTGTGACAGTAGATTTGTTTTGCCTGCTTTTTAAATTTTTCTTTGACTTCATATAAATGGAACCAAGCAGTGCTTAAATTTTTGTGTGTCCAGCTTCAGTCATTCAGCATGTCTTTTTGAGACTCACTGATGATGTCTATTAGTAATTTATTTCCTACTGAGTAGTGTTCTGTTGTGTTACTATAGTACAATCAGTTTATCCATGTTCTTCTTGATAACATTTGGGATGTTTCTGGATTTGGGGGCTATTATGAATTAAAAGATGCTTACTCCTTGGAATAAAAGTTATGACCAACCTAGATAGCATATTGAAAAGCAGAGACATTACTTTGCTGACTAAGGTCCATCTAGGCAAGGCTATGGTTTTTCCTGTGGTCATGTATGGATGTGAGAGGTGGACCGTGAAGAAAGCTGAGCGCCCAAGAATTGATGCTTTTGAACTGTGGTGTTGGAGACTCTTGAGAGTCCCTTGGACTGCAAGGAGATCAGCCCTGGGATTTCTTTGGAAGGAATGATGCTAAAGTTGAAGCTCCAGTACCTTGGCCACCTCATGCGAAGAGCTGACTCATTGGAAAAGACTCTGATGCTGGGAGGGATTGGGGGCAGGAGGAGAAGGGGACGACAGAGGATGAGATGGCTGGATGGCATCACGGACTCGATGGATGTGAGTCTGAGTGAACTCTGGGAGATGGTGATGGACAGGGAGGCCTGGCGTGCTGCGATCCATGGAGTCGCAAAGAGTCGGACACGGCTGAGCGACTGAACTGAATGAATAAAACTATGGACACTTTGATACATGTGTATTTATAATACTTTAGAAGAGATAATAGTTATGAAAAAATACTGGGGTTTAAAGAGTATCATGAAAGTCATCCACTGAAATAGTAGTTTATCTCATCTATGGTGAGATGTTTTCTGCTGGACAACAGTAAGACTCAGTGCCTCTGGATTTTATTGGAGGCTAATTGCGAGGTACCTTCTGCCTAGTATATGTGGTGGTGGTGGCTTCATCGCTAAGTCGTGTCCGACTCTTATGACCCCAGGGACTGTAGCCTGCCAGGCTTTGTCTCTGAGATTTCCCAGACAAGAACACTGGAGTTGCCATGTCCTTCTCCAGCAGATCTTCCCGACCCAGGGATGGAACCCGTCTCTTCCATCTCCCGCACTGTAGGCGGATTCTTTACCGCTGAGCCACCAGGGAAGCCCCAACCTAGTATATGCCATATACTATATGCTTTTTAAATTTAAACTCACCATCAGCATGGAGAAACGTGCCTGGCTTTCATAGGAACTTCAGTGGTTAGGACTGTGAGCTGTCACTGCTGAGGGCCTTGGTTTAATCATTTGTCAGGGGACTAAGACCCCACAGGTGTGGTAAAACAAAAAACTTATGCGAACACCCTGAAAAATCTGTTCTCGGCTAGCATTTGGTCAACTCTGGAAACTTTAGTTTTTCCTTTTTAGGAAGTGAAGTTCATCTAAAATTTGAAACTTTTATCAAAAATGTGAAGCGTTGAACCTTATTTTGAATGCCTTTTACGTGTGTTAATATATCCTCATTTTTAGTACTGTAGAATGCTTTTACAAAATTTTTAAGTGCTTATATTCTCTTTTGAAAGGAATGGCTTCAAGGTTAATAAAACCTCTGTTTAAATTTCAGTGAACTGTTTTCTTCTGTGTATTGGTAAGCTATGTTCATTTTCTAGCTTCTGAATAGGTCTCTGGTTCGCTTATAGTTTTCTTGTCTATAAATGCATTTTAAGTAGTAACTTTTTGAGTGTTTATGGCCACACTCCACAGGTTTTGTGTTATACTGCTCTCATTCAGTGCATTGTGCTCTTGTTGTTTCACTGCAGGAGAAAATACTAGGTAGTAAGTAACATAAATATTATTTTGTGAATGTCTAATTTATTATATTCTTATCTGAGCCACAGCCCTGTATGATTTGTTTGAAACTTCTCCATACTTTCCTCAACTTGATGTTTAACTGTTGTTTAAAATGCCTGGTGTTTTATTCAGTGTGCATTTTCTGATGCATAATAAATGACGAATGGGGATTTTAAATGTACAATACGTCCTTCAAATATGAATTTTCTGATTAAAACAGACTTATGACTAAAGAACTTCCCACACACCTAACAGTCACAGGATTATTTTCTCTTATGCTTTCTTTTATTTAAGTTAGGATTAGCTTAGACTGACTTCCCTGGTGGCTCAGACAGTAAAGCGTCTGCCTACAATGTGGGAGACCCAGTTTCAATCCCTGGGTAGGGAAGATCCCCTGGAGAAGGAAGTGGCACCCACTCCAGTGCTCTTGCCTGGAGAATCCCATGGACAGAGGAGCCTGGTGGGCTACAGTCCATGGGGTCACAAAGAGTCGGACACGACTGAGCGACTTCATTTTCACTTTCAAAGGGTTTCCAAGATTTCTCCACTTCCTTGGTTGCTAGCCAGCCAGCATGAATTTTCCAGTTGCTAATGATTGATAGGTAGTGTCTAGAAGCTTTTCTACATTATTATATTAATAGGGTCTTTGATGAATGAATGAATGTGATGGTGATGAATATGCTGATAAATCTAACATGTAAACCAAAAAGCATTTCCACATTTGACAAGGTTAAGAATGAGACAGGAGAAGTCTTTCCTTCTCTTATTTATAGGGATTTTCTATGGCATAAGTTCTTAAAGTTGAGAAGATGAGTGCCCGAAGTCCTGCCCACATTTCTTTCATTTACTGGGAATGAATTTTCTTGTGTTGAGTAAGCTGTGAGCATTGACTAATGGCTTCCCACATCCCTTGCATTCTATGAATGTGGCTTCTCACCAGTGTGAATTACCTGACGTAGTTTAAGCTGTGAGCCCTGCCTAAAGGCCTTCCCACATTCATGACATTTTTAGGGTTTCTCACCAGTTTGGATCCTCTGATGTCGAGGAAGATGTGAACGATGGCCAAAGGCCTTTCCCTATTCATTACATTTATATGACTTCTCACCACTGTGGATTCTTTGGTGTTCATTGAGTTGTGTGGTTCCACTAAAGGCCTTTCCACATTCCTTACAGACATGGGGCTTTTCTCCAGTGTGAATTCTTTGATGTTTAATAATCAACGATAAGTAACTAAAAGCTTTTCCGTATTCAGTACATTGATAGTGTTTTTCACCAATATGAGTTCTATGATGGACACTGAGCTGTGAGAGCCGAACAGAGGTTTTCCCACATGCTCAGATTCATAGTATTTCTCACCAGGAAGAATTCTCTGATGTAAAGAGTGAAACAGAACCAAAGGCCTTTCCACACTCTTCACATTCATAGGCTCTTTCCCCACCATGAGTTCTCTGATGAGGAGTATTGGGACCGTGATGGACAGCCTTCCCACACTGCTGACATTCATAAGATTTCTCACCAGTATGAATTTTCTGATGGCTAAGAAGAGATTTCTTCTGCCATGACCTTTTCTACATTCATTACACACGTAGCGTCTACTTCCAGGTGGAACTTTATGAAGCAGGTTACGGGATGTTTGCTGTCTCAAAGTGTGTATTTCTTCATGGGTGATTATGACTTGATTGGAACTTTCTTTCTGATTTCCGTGATGTATCTCAAATGTGCCTCTACATTCCCAGTCATCTTGGAAACTGGAATTCTCAAGATCGTTGTAAAATTTTCTGTGTTCTCCCATTTGGACACCTGATCTGAAAGACGGTGAAAAGGCAGAGATGCTTGGTTTAGTCCAGGGCCAGCTAGAGCTTCTTTAGTAGAAATAGTTTGAAACTGAAAATAATGCTTACGAAGAAAGCACGCTCCCAAACAGGAATCCAGGAATTCCTGTTCTCCAAAACCCCCAGTAGGTGGGCTACTATCAAAAGGCAGTGGTAGTGACGGTGAGCCAGCCTTTTCTCTGGAATTCGGTGTCCAGCCATTTCTGGCAGCACTGGTGGTAGTTTCTTCGTCTTAGTCTCTGAGCCCAGATCACAGCCGACACAGTGTGTACTTGGAGGCATGTCTCTGCCTTAGTGTGGCTGAGGGGGCACCACTTCTGGCGACTTGCTGTTGCCACATTAGAGGAGGCATTTCTGGAGACCTGCCTTAGAGCCAGCTCCCGTAACCCTTCTAACAGTTTTATAAGCACCCATTTCCTGTATTTTGAATCTTTAAATATAATCTTAATACTGACCTTAAGAAATTGGGGTTGGGGGGGAAACACAGGATTTCAGGAGAAGATAAACCAGGTTATTAGGAGCAACCCTTCCACTAAAAATGTGTTTTAAAAATAAAACTTACACCAAAAAAATCTTTGTCAAAGGTTTGGGGAAAAAAAAAATAACTCAGAATTAACAGGCAAAAGTCTACAGAAACTTGAGCTCCAAGGCTCAAAGAGTACTGAAGCTGGTTTGCCCTGAGTACCAGCCCTAATTTTGTTCAGATGATCTCCTGTGTATATGTTGTGTGTCTTTTTTGCCTAAGCACGTCACCTGGTGTCTTGGTGCATTTGGGCTGCTAGAACAAAATATTAATGCCACAGACTGGGTTGCTTATAAACAACAAATTTCTCACAGTTCTGGAAGCTGGGAAGAATTCTGACACTCAGCGGCCAGGAAATAAATTCTTACATTGAGCCACCATATTTTGGAGTCTGATAACAGCAGCTTAGCTTAAGCCCTGAGACAAAGTCAGTCTAAAATCATATGTGAAAGGAGCCTCATTTTCTCTACCTTTCGAGAAAAAAGTTTAGAAGGAACAACTCTGGAAGCCAACCAGGTGAGCTTCCCCCATCCCCCACAGTGGCTAACCTCTTAGGCCGCTGTCTCTTCACCACCAACAGTTACTCCCTTTTTTGCAACAATCGATCACACTTGACTTAAGAGTTGCTAGACTTTCCATGTGAAAAATAAATGGAACCTAGTCGTGCAATTGGTATCCAAATGCCCAGTCCCTTGAGGGGACATTGACAGAGGAGGGTAATGAGCATGGCTATGCAAATCAGGAAGGTGATGTTTCAGAAGTAACTCAAGGCTTGTTTCCAGCTTTACAAGGCTCCAACTGTTGCTTCCAAAATCCAGCCAGACTCTTTAGCGGTTCCCTGGAAAGTCAAGTTGGTGGAATCATGATGCTTAGATGATAGGTAATGAATTCTGAGAGTAAGATCTTAACCAACAGCTGAGACGCCTGTCCTCCAATTTGTACACATCCCTCCCTGTGGATACGTGTAGGAGGAGAAGGAGGGAATTAGCCACCCATACACACTTGGCTCCAGTGGACTTGATGGCTATATCTTTGGGGCTATCCTGGTATGGGAAAACTACCATGTTTAGACTTTGAGAGCTGAGTGACCACATGACCTTGAGGGGAAGGGTAAATTTGCTACATAAAGGGAAAGGGCACTATAAAAAAAATTGCTCAGGGTTAATTGAGTTAAATTATGTAAAGTGCTTATTATGTTATAGTGCCATATTTATATAAAACATACACTATTATGTTACAGTGCTATACACACACACACCTTCCTCAGTTTACTATGGGGTTATAGCCTGATAAACCCACTGTAAGTTAAAAATATTTAGTCGAAAAAGCATTTAATAATACACAACCTACTGAATATCATAGCTTAGCTTCACCTACCTTAAATGTGCACAGACCACTTTTATTAGCCTACAGTTCACAGTCCTCTAACACGAAGCCTATTTTATATTAAAGAATATCTGATGTAACTTACTGACTCCTGTATTGAAAGTGAAAATCAGAATGGTTCTAAGTGTATCTGTTGCTTACCTTTCTGATATCCTGGCTATCTGAGATAACTTGCTGGAGCTGGAGCTTCTTGCTGCTGCCCAGCATCATGAGAGCCTCACACAGCATATCACTAGCTCAGAAAAGGATCAAAATTAAAAACTCAAAGTACAGTTACTACTGAATGAATATCATGTTCAGTTCAGTCACTCAGTCGAATCTGACTTTAAAACACCATGGACTGCAGCACACCAGGCCTCCCTGTCCATCACCAACTTCCAGAGCTTGCTCAAACTCATGTCCATCGAGTTGGTGATGCCATCCAACCATCTCATCCTCTGTTGTCCCCTTTTCTCCCTGCCTTCAATCTTTCCCAGCATCAGAATCTTTGGGTTTGCATCAGGTGGCCAAAGTATTGGAGTTTCAGCTTCAGCATCAATCCTTCCAATGAATATTCAGGACTGATTTCCTTCAGGATGGACTGGTTGGATCTCCTTGCAGTCCAAGGGACTCTCAAGAGTCTTCTCAACACCACAGTTCAAAAGCATCAATACTAAGGCGCTCAGCTTTCTTTATAGTTAAGCTCTCACATCCATACATGACTACTGGAAAAGCCATAGCTTCGACTTGATGGACCTTTGTTAGCAAAGTAATGTCTCTGTTTTTTAATATGCTGTCTAGGTTGGGAAAAGTTGGCTTAAAGCTCAACATTCAGAAAACTAAGATCATGGCATCTGCTCCCATCACTTCATGGGAAGTAGATGGGGAAACAGTGGTAACAGTGTCAGACTTTATATTTTGGGGCTCCAAAATCACTGCAGATGGTGATTGCAGCCATGAAATTAAAAGACACTTACTCCTTGGAAGGAAAGTTATGACCAACCTAGATAGCATATTAAGCCAACAAAGGTCCGTCTAGTCAAGGCTATGGTTTTTCCAGTAGTCATGTATGGATGTGAGAGTTGGACAGTAAAGAAAGCTGCGTACCAAAGAACTGATGCTTTTGAACTGTGGTGTTGGAGAAGACTCTTGAGAGTCCCTTGGACTGCAAGAAGATCCAACCAGTCCATCCTAAAGGAGATCAGTCCCGGGTGTTCATTGGAAGGACTGATGTTGAAGCTGAAACTCCAATACTTTGGCCACCTCATGCGAAGAGTTGAATCACTGGAAAAGACCCTAACACTGGGAAGGATTGGGGGCAGGAGGAGAAGGTGACAAGAGAGGATGAGATGGTTGGATGGCATCACTGACTCGATGGACATAGGTTTGGGTAGACTCCAGGAGTTGGTGATGGATAGGGAGGCCTGGTGTGCTGCGATTCATGGGGTTGCAGAGTCGGACATGACTGAATGACTGAACTGAACTAGGTTGGTCACAACTTTTCTTTCAAGGAGCAAGCATCTTTTAATTTCATAGCTGCAGTCGCCATCTGCAGTGATTTTAAAGCTCCCCCAAATAAAGTCTGTCATTGTTTCCACTGTTTCCCCATCTACTTGCCATGAAGTGATGGGACCAGATACCATGACCTTAGTCTTCTGAATGTTGAGTGTTAAGCCAAAATTTTCACTCTCCTCTTTCACTTTCATCAAGAGGCTCTTTAGTTCTTTGCTTTCTGCCATAAGGTTGGTGTCATCTGCATATCTGAGGTTATTGATATTTCTCCCAGCAATCTTGATTCCAGCTTGTGCTTCATCCAGTCCAGCATTTCGAATGATGTACTCTGCATCTAAGTTAATAAGCAGGGTGACAGTATACAGCCCTGAGGTACTCCTTTCCCAGTTTGGAACCAGTCTGTTGTTCCATGTCAGATTCTAACTGTTGCTTCCTGACCTGCGTATAGGTTTCTCAGGAGGCAGGTAAGGTGAAGGTGAAGTTGCTCAGTCGTGTCTGACTCTTTGCAGCCTCATGGACTGTATCCCACCAGGCTCCTCCATCTATGGAATTTTCCAGGCAAGAGTACTGGAGTGGGTTGCCATTTCCTTCTCCAGGGGATCTTCCCAACCCAGGGATCGAACGCTGGTCTCCCACATTGCAGGCAGACGCTTTACCAACTGAGCCACCAGGGAAGCCAGGTAAGGTGGTCTGATATTCCCATCTCTTGAAGAATATTGCATTCAAGCCACTGTAAAGTGAAAAAAATCCTAAACTGGACCATCCTAAGCTGGGGGCTATCTATACATACAGAGATAGAGGTATCTGTATCTGCATATAGCTCTAGCAGATCTGTTTATCTCGATGTCAATCAGTAACAGTCTTTCTCTAAACACACAGAGACTTTCTCCTTGAACTAACTAGCTAGGCTTCTCCAGGCCCTCAAGGCTCCAATCTCGGGTTCTGTTCCTAACCCACTGAGTCCAGTTTTACAAGAATTCTGCTGGGTCAGTTTATCAAGACTCCCCACACTCCTACCCCAACCCTTAACATCTTTTCACTCTCGACAGCCTTCAGCAAGAATCCTATTAAGTCCATTTAGCCAGATTCTCCCTCTTATCTTCGATGATTTGTCTTTGTTAACTGCACATCCCAGTGATTCCCCACCTTGCTCTTTGACTATGAATTCCCACTTGTTATATTTGGAATGGAGCCCAGTTTTGGACAAAGGCCTCTGGCCCTGTGGCAATAATTCCTGGGTAAAATTTGCCTTGAGAAACTTTAGATTCTATCCAGTATTGGTTTTCTTTGTCAATATTTGGGGGAAGACACAATTACAATCTTCCTAGGGAAAACGCAAATTAAAAAAAAAAGACAAAATTGCCCACAGCCATAAGTAGTTTCTGGGGTCTATGGATCCTATGTCAAGAATCTTGAAGAAGGCTGGTTCCGTTTGGGGCTGGACATGGGCCCCACTTCCATGGTTGCTGAGAAAGGTAGTGTCGAGGCAGAAGAGCTAAGACTTGCTCATCCCTCACCTCCCCCGAACCGCCAAATACCCTCCCTGCCACCCACAAAGAGCTCTGATCCAGCCCCGGGCTGAGTGGAACGTTGACTCGCACACGTATAAATAAATAATCGCTCTGAGACAAAAACCAAGCGAGGGTTCCTAGTAAGTTACTCAAAAAAGTAGATACTTGCAGGCCACCTTTACCAATCATACTAAAGTAAAATTTGAAGCTGATCATTTAGAATGCTTTCAGCTGCAAGTTTACAAAATATTTGATTGAAAGTAAGTTAAGCAATAAAGATTTATTTTTCTTATATAACAAAAGCATCAAACAGACAGTTCCAAATTGGCCCTGTAACTCCATGTTGTTAGGGTTCTGGGTCAGCCTTTTGAGGTCCTCTCTTTTCTGCTCTTGGTTCCAAGATGACTGCAACAGCTCCAGGCCTCAGGTTCTCAGAGAAACATGTTTAAAAGCAGGAAATGAAAGAAGAGGGAGTCTTCCTAACATATCTGTCTCTTCTGAATGAGGACGGTCTTTCCCTGAAGACCCTGTAGATCCCTAGAATATACTGGCCACACACTGGAACGGATGGGCCATCCTGAGCTGCAAAGGAGGCTGAAAATTGGCATCTGACACCTTCAGATTCTAAGACAAGACACAGATGCCATCAACAGAATGGGAATTGGGTATGGCTGCTAGGTAGGCAACCAACCTGTTCTGTCTGTGACAAGTTATAAGAGATAATCCAAACAACCAACCTGAAAATTAAGAAACAGTCTTCTAAACTTAATTTCCCTTGGATCAGAGAGAAATAAAAACTGAGATTATTGTAGGATGTGTGCTGAGTCGGCTCAGTTGTGTCCGACTCTTTGTGACCCTATGGACTGTTAGCACATCAGGCTCCTCTGTCCATGGGATTATCCCGACAAGAATCCTGGAGCCAGTTGCTATTTCTTCTTCCAGGAGATCTTCCCGACCCAGGGCTGGAACCCGAGTCTCTGCAGCTCCTGCACTGGCAGGTGGATTCTTTACCACTCAGCCACCTAGAAAGCCTCAGGAGAGAATGCAGGACAGCTACTTCCTATTTCCTCATTTTCTGCCTTTGTTTCCTATTGTCTATCATCAGGGCATTTGGTATTCTCTTTTCTGGCTTCTTAAATAGTACATTTAATATATTTGAGTACTATCTTCCCGGTTTTCATGTTTACATGCACTTAAAGGCATAAAAAGTTCCCGAGTGGCTTCAGCCACATCCCACATTTCTTGGCATGTAAAACTCTCCTTCTCTGTGTTTTCATCACCATCAGTGCTAACTGCATGATTTAGTTTCTTGTTAAGCCAGGAGTAATTTGGCGTGTTTTGTTTTCGAATTTCCAGGAAAACTTACTTTTGACTATTGTTGAAATTATTACACTGTGGTGAGAAAATGTAACTTTGGAATGTGTTAGAGACAAAATTTTCTCCAACCTTTCTGTTTTTGACAATCATGGTCTAAAAAAGTTGCACCCATATAATTTTTCTTCAATATGAACTTTATTACTCAGGATAAAAGAAAGCTCTGAATAAAGGAATTCTCACGTGCATGACATCCTTCAAGTCTTTCTCCAAGATATAAAGAATAAGTTGTGATTAGCCTAAGCTAATGGACTCTTCCCATTCTTTCCATTCATATGGTTGCTTGCTAACATAAATTCTCTGATGATTAATAAGGGGTAAGTGCTGATGGAAGGCTTTTCTACATTTATTAAGTTCACTTGTGTTTCTATATCATGCATTCGCTGATGCTGAATGGTAGCTGAATCATGATTTAAAGTCCTCCCATGTTCCTTATATTCGTAGGGCTTTTCCTCAGTATGCATTACCTGATGTTGAATGAGTTGTGAGCAGTGGCTGAAGGCTTTCCCACATTCTCTGCATTCATATGGCTTCTCACCTGTATGAATTCTGTAATGTACAGTAAGATGGGAGACCCGTTTGAAAGCCCTACCGCACACCTTACATTGGTAGGGTTTCTCTCCTGTGTGAGTTCTCTGATGTTGCTTAAGTTGTGAGCTCACCCTAAAGGCCTTCCCACATGCCTTACATCCATAGGGCTTCTCACCGGTATGAATTCTCTGATGTCGAATAAGAGTTGAGCCTTGATTAAAGGCCTTCCCACATTCCTTACATTCATAAAGCTTCTTGCCAGTGTGAATAGTCTGATGCTGAATCAGCTGAGAACGATGACTAAAGGTCTTCCCACACTCCTTGCATGCATAGGGCTTTTCACCAGTATGAATTCTGTAATGCACTTTAAGGTGTGAGATGCGATTGAAAGCCTTGCCACACTCCTTACACTGATAGGGTTTCTCACCAGTATGAATTCGTTGATGTTCAATCAGCTGTGAGCTTCGACTAAAGGCCTTTGCACAATCCTTACATTCATAAGGCTTCTCACCAGTATGAACTCGCTGATGTTGTATGAAATTTGAACCAGAATTGAAGGCCTTCCCACATTCCTTACACTCATATGGTTTCTTGCCAGAATGAATATTCTCATGTTGAATCAGTCGTGAACCGTATTTAAAGGCCTTCCCACATTCCTTGCATTTATAGGGCTTCTCATCAGTCTGAATCCCTTGATGATTAATAAGGAAGTCCTCTTGCCAGAAGTCTTTTGTACAGTCATTATATCCACAGGGCTTTTCTCCGGTATGAATTTTCTGATAAAAAGTAAGGGGTGCTGGTTGGTCAAAAGTGGGTATTTCTTCATTCTCGATTATCATTTGACTCAGATGTCCATCTGGATTTCCCTCTTCCCTGTTAGAATGACTTCTGCATTCCCAGTCATCTTGGAAACTTGAGCACTCAAGACCGTAACTGGTAAGGCTTTCCATTATCTCCCATGGGGGTGACTGTACTTCGTAACTCTGCTGCTTTGGAGAGAATACCTTAGTATCGTACCTGGACTTCAGTACTGAAAAAGAACAAAACAAGCATGTGTGTGTGTTTTCCTTTTCCAGAAAAAGGAACTTCTGTAGTAAACATTGGAAAGTTGAGACTCAAGATAATATCTGTATGCTCTTGAATGTGATTAAGAATTTAGAAAATGGACAAATAGAGCATAGAGAGAGGAAATACCATAAATTGAGGTGAATGAGGTAATCAGAGAAATCATTAAGAATAGTTCTAAAGTGTTAACATGAAGCAGAATCACTGCTGAACCATGGTTTTAAAAAATGGATGTTTCTGTGAAACCCTAGAAGAGACAAACGTAAGAGTAACAGAAAGCAAATCATTTGTTGCTTGTGGCTAGGGGGTACAAACGACTGTGCGGGGAGGAGCACAAAGGAACTTTTCAGGGTGATGAAAATTTATCTTGTCTGTGGGAGTGGTCATATTAGTGTATACTTTTGTCTATAGTCATTAAAATATGCTTAAAATGCAGGCATTTAATTTGCTGTAAATTGCACATCAATAAAGTGGATTTTGATAGAGAGGGTTGACTAGATACTTCTCTGGCCAGAGGAATGAGATGGTGACGGGGTGTGGTGTTCAGCAGGGCTGTCTTCACATGTCCAGTGGAAGACACAGCTGTGGTCTTCTGCTGTGGCGCTTTCTGTCCCTGACATTTAGCTGAACACCACAGCTACAGCTAATGTCAGCTGGACCAGTCTCTCCTGGACTTCCCTGTTGCCTAAAAGTGACCTGGGAAAAAGGAGAGCCTTGTTCCTTGTTTGGAAGATTAGGCCCCAACTGAATGAGGTGGCCTCTTCCAGAGCATATTCTTTGCTGGTTATTCAAACTGCAAGGAAGGGCTGAATGGTGCTGTTGAACTTGATTCGTGTACCTGGTATGTGATTTCCAGTGCAGTGGCCTGTTTTACTGCAATCATGGAAATCAGTCCCATTCGGCTAATAAAGAATTGGTTGTTGCTTCATGCAGGGAACTATGGGGAAAGTAAATGGGTGCTTTTGAATGCATTCATGAAGTATATGAGAAGGCCAAAGAGGACTTTATAGGGGGCATGTCTACTTCTTATGGTAGCATATCAGAGACCACTATTCCTTGTTTTTTGTGTGAAGTTATTAAGCAAAAACTACGGGAATAAAAAATTACTTTGACAATACAGATGAAAAGTTTGTAAAAGAAGTATCAATTTTGTGGGAATGCTGCTGCTGTCGCCTCAAAAATCTGTACCACAACCGTAGTGCATGCGTACACATGAAGCTGTAATTGTAAGACTATGTGAAAAGATCAGACACCACGTTTCATTGTTCAAGAGGGAAGCTCTCTTTATGGGTCTCCGTACTGTGCTCTAAGAGCTGTGGGAAGGCAGAGTCTAAACACTGCCGTTGTGATGGCCACCTACGCATCCATGGGCCATCTGCTCAGTGGTCGGCAACATCTGGCTGCCATCGTGTAAAGAAGGGCCACCGAAAGACTGCAGTGGCCGTGGACTATTAAAGCCAGCCTGGTGGACAGAAGAAAGTGAGTTTTGGATCATGTAACTGTGCCCAAGTGGAAGTCAGGTTTTAGGAATTAAAGTGATCACACATTGTTGGTGTTCTGGGCAATGTGGAAAAAAAGACAGAACAGCTGTCTCTAAGGACATGCCATTAAAGGCACGCCTCCCTCCAAACTGCTGCATATGCTGTCAAGACAGCTGACAGTTTAGTTTTGTTGAGTGATGGCAGTCAGAGTACAGTGTTTATTCCATGAGCACTTTTGCACTCATCTAAATTAAGCCATCTCTAATCATATATTGTGAAATAACTTTACAAAGAGAGTACTGATTTTCTAACTTTTAGCTTCTCTTCTCCTTGTAAAGTTGCAAAAGAGCAAAAATGATAGTGAGGTCCTCTGTATTATTTTTACATTTTCCTGACAAGATCTGGTACAGTTTTTTAATTTAGCATTAGTAGATGCTGTTTTTGACAACCAATGAGGTAATGTCTAAAAAGCTTATGGATAGTTTTAGCAGGTTTTGTTTTGGTTGGTTTCCTCACATGGAACCTTAAAGGATCCCAAATGGCCAAAACAATCTTGAAAAGGAAGAACAAAGTTGGAGGCCTCTCTCACTTCCAACTTCAAAACATGTTAAAAGAGCTACAGTAATCAAAACTGTGGAACTGCCATAAAGGAAGGTATTTACCCAGTGGAACACAATGGGGGCAGCACAGATAAACTCATATATATGGTCAAACGATCTGTAACAAGGGCGCCAAGGCCACACACTGAGGAAAAGACAAGCTCCTCAACAAACAGGGCTGAGGAGACTGGATATCCATGTGCAAAAGCAAGGAGGCCCCCAGCCTTACATTAAATAAAATAGCTCAAAATGGATTAAAGACCCAACCCTAAGATAGGAAGCTCCTAGAAGAAAACAAGGGAAAAGCTTCATGACACTGCATCTGACAGCGATTTTCTGGATATGGTACCGAAAGAGCAGGCGCCAGAAGCAGAACCAGACAAACGGGAACATCAGACCTAAAAACTGTGCGCCAGAGGGAAAAATCAATAGGCTGCAAAGGCAACCTACAGAATGGGACAAAACATCTACAAATCATGTATCTGTACAGGGTTAATACACAGACAATATAAAGAACTAAAAAGCAAAAAAAAAATAATAATAACCTGATTTTAAAATGGGCAAAGGATTTGAATAGACATTTCTCCAAAGAACACATACAGATGGTCAACAGGCATGAGATTCAGTATTCAGAGTTTGGTATTAGGAAATCTATTCATATAATCCATATTTTATAGATTGAAAGAAAAAAAATAAAATATGAAAAAGTAGATGCTTCTTTAAGCGAAGAAAATATCTCTATGTCATTCCTATGGCTGATATTATGCTTAATAACAGTTACTAAAAATATTCCTGTTAAAGTCAAAAACAAGATTAGTATGTAAAACCCCTCTTAATACTGTTCTGGGGGTACTACATAATCAGCATCCTAGTCAGGCAAGAGAAGAAAACCTGTAAGATAGAAAAAAGCTCAAGAGTTACATAAAAAACTGTCATAAATAATGAGAAAATTCAATAAATTGGGTCAGCTACAAAATTCATCTGAAGATGTGACTAGCTTTTCTCATATTAGAAAATAACCAGTTGGAGTATAATATGGATGAATGCTGTATTAATCCATATTATAGATTATGCCATTTTCAACAGCAATAAATATAAACTACCTAGGAATAAATGTAATAATACATACAAAATCAAGGAAGAAAACGTGAAAATCTTCATCAGATATGGTCATAAAGGAAGGGAAAAGCCTGTCATGTTCTTCAATAGGATACAATCAGTTTTCTCTTAATCTATAAATTTACAGTGATTACAGTAAGGAAAAAATGCATGATTTTTTTGAAAGCAAATATTCTGATTCTAAGGTTTAGATAGAAACGTAAATGAGAACAGCCAGGAAAATTCTGAAAAACAAGAATGAAGAGGGACTAATACCAGATATATAATACATTTAAATTGTTAATAAACTAAAACAGTAATGGTATAGACACATGGTTAGAGATTAATGGGCTACAAGAGAAAGTCCAAAAATAGATTCAGATACGCAGATGATAAAACAGATGGCAAAGGTGGCTTTATACAGTAGTGATGGGGAGAGAAATTGATAAATGCCACTTGAATAACTGGATAATCTGGACAGTAACGTGAAATCACATCTCACGGTAGGAAAAATTCAATATGGATAGTAAATTTCATTGTAAATAAGCTAGAAAAAAATCATAGCAGACTCCTAACCTTTTGAAAGGGTGAAGTTCTCTTTAAATATGACACAAACCCACAGGACAAAGAAGTAAACAAACTGAGCACCTCACACACACTCTGTCAAAACTCAGATGAAAAAGTGAAAATCCGGCCTCTGGCGTTCTTGGTGTGGTAGGTAGAATACCAGCCTCCCCGAGATGCCCGTGCCCTGATTCCTGGAGCCTGAACGTGTTAGGTTACAGGGCAGCACACGCCCCCTCTCCCCAGGCTCATCCCACACCCGACCTCACTCACGCCCAGGGGTCATGCTTGCTGCTTAACTTCCCACTTAAAACTCTCTTAAGAGTACACTGCATGTCGGAGAAACTGTTTCTGGACATGGTTTTGCTCCCGTGTCACATGGTGACACAGTCATCAGGGAAGATTTGTCACACGTGTGCACGCATACACACACACACACACACACACACACACACACACACTGTGGACATGATTCTGGTCCCACGTCACACGGTGGCTTTGAGTGTCAGGGAAGATTTGTGCGTACATGAATGCGTACACACACCCCCACACCCACACATACACCGCGTACACACACACCCACACCCACACCCACACAAACACCCCCTCGGGAACATCTGGTAATGTCTGGAGACATTTTTGGCTTTACAACCGAGGGGAGGCCAGGGAGGCTGCTAAACATCCTGCCATGCATAGAATGACATCCCCTCTTCCCGTTTCAACTAGCTCCCTGACAAAGAATTATCCCACCGCTGAGGTTGAGAAACCCCCCATCCAGAGCAGGAGCACCCCAGGCAAAGGACAGCTGGGGACAAAGCCTCAAAACAGGGATACACTTGATGCGTCGAAGCCGGCACGTGCGGACTCGCACTGTCCGCTCTCGTGCCCCTACCGCAGAGCTGAGTAGCTGCGACGCAGACCAGACAGCTGGCAAAACCGGAAAGACGTCCTGTCTGGACCGTGGACGACATCTGCCAAACTCTATGTGAACGGAACAGCAAGAGAGGCTGGAGTGGCTGTACCGGAGCAAGCAGCGTGGGGCGGTGCAAGATGGAATCGGGGCGGAGGCAGGCGGCAGATTACAGAGGGCACCTCTGGCCGACAGAAGTTGCTGGGATGCTGAAAGCGTCCCATTCGGCACCGTCCACTCGGGCAGCCCCTAGCGGCTCATGGCTGCTCAGCATCTGAAGTGTGGCGTGGGCAGCTGTGACGTGGAATTTTACTTTTCATCTTAGTTACAAGTTTTTGTTAAAAGCCACAGCACAAATGGCTGATGGCTACAGTATAGACAGAGCCTTCTAGGCCATGGGATAGATTCGGGCTTGTCTCTTGAGTGAGACAGGAAGCCGTGGGCAAGCTGTGAGCAGAGATGTAATACACGCTCGCTGAAGACTGAGAAGGACTTCCCAGGTGGCACAGGGGTAGAGAATCCGCCTGCCACCGCAGGAGACACAGATGTGGGCCCGAGCCTCGGGCCAGGAAAAGCCCTGGGGTAGGAAATGGCAGCCCACTCCAGTATTCTTGCCTGGAGAATCCCAGGACAGAGGAGCCTGGCGGGCTCTAGTGCATGGGGCTGCACAGAGCCGGTCACGACTGAGCACAGACGAATACACACGCGCGCGCGTGCGCACGCACATACCCGCACACACAGAGGAGCCCCCCCCAACATGCACACACACAGAGGAGCCACACACAGATACGTGTAACAGTACTGTTTGACATCAGGAGATGTGCACACAGCACGCACTCACACTCTGGCTGCCGTGTGGAGACCGCCCCGCGGTGGACAAGAGTGGACGCAGAGTGGGGGGAGGGGCCCCCGCAGCTGCTAGTGGCGGGGAAAGCGGGAGGCGGCAGTGTTGCTTGTTGGGGAGAAGTGGTTAGATTCTGCGTCTCTTCTGAGGTAGAGCTAACAGGATCTGCTGACAGACTGGATACGTGTGTGAGATGGAAAAGTCAGGGATACTTCAGCAGTTTTTGACTTAAGCAAGTCGGGCAGAGTCCCCTAGTACTGATGTGCAGAAGAACGGGGGAGGGGTATACCTGTCAGGAACAACCAAGGACTCCCTTTGGGACGTCAGTTCCAGGTGTCTGGTGGACATCCAAGTGGAGCTGACAGAATAAACGTATCGAGTTCAAGCGAGAAGCTGAAGCTGAAGGCAGTAATTCGTGATAAAGAAGTTTATCTGGTGATGGAAACATTCTGTATCTGCACTGTCCAGTAGAGTAGCCACTAGCCACAAAATAGCTACTGGACATCTGGAACGTGTCAAGTGCAACTGAGGTACTGAATTTTGAAATGGATATAATTGTAGGGAATTCCCTGGCGGCCCAGTGTGAGGACTCCCATGCTTTTATTGCCGAGGGCCTGGGTGCAATATCTAGTCGGGACACGAAGATTCCACAAGCCTGGGAGCATAGCCACATAGTGAATTTAAATTTCCGTGGCCACGTGTGGCCAGTGGCTCCTCCTCAGCCAGCACAGGTGTGAACGGTGTGGATCGCGCAGTCCTGGAGAAGGCCTTGGGGAGCAGACATACACAGCAGAGGCCCAGGTCCGAGCTCGGGTGCTCCAGCTGGTACTGAAGGTGAGCGCCAACTCAAAGTGCCTGCCTCCGCATCAGCCCGCTGGGCAGTCAACCACACTGCGTTCTCTCTTCCCACACACGCCTCACTCACCTGGGCACAGGCCTCCTGTCGCCACTTCCTCCACCGTCCAGGGCTCTCTGCCTTGCTCCAGGAAGGAGATCACATCAGGTTTGGAAATGGCAAGACCTGGACGTAACAGAAAAACATGCCAGCTGGTTATGCTGTGGGGCCTCAGAATTCAGATCCAGGGTTAACAAGCAGGACAGGCAAGAAAGGCTAAGGGAATAGGAGAGTCACATGCAGGCTGGGCCAGATGCAGCTTCAGGTCAAAAGACCCTCAACATTGACAAGGAACCCATGTGGCCCCAGGTAACCTCCAAAGTAACAGACCGCACCACCTTACCCAGTGAGGCCATGTTGCTATAGGTCTCCAACATCACATCTCTGTACAAATCCCTCTGAGTGGGCGCCAGCTGTTCCCATTCTTCTTGGGAGAAGACTACAGCCACATCCCTGAATAAGTCTGACCCCTGGAACAACAGGCAGGTATGCTATGAGTGTATTTCAAGGAAACATTTTTCCATGGGATGAGAGGTGATGGAGGAGGTCTCTGCAGGAATGGGGTGTCCTGGTGAAACATAAGGCTGGGGCTGGGGGCACCTGACGTGCCAGGTGACAGGAAAAGATGAGCACAGGTGAAAGAGAGGTTCAAGTCTTCTTGAACTTTCCTTTTTACTACATACCAAAGCTCGTGTACTCGGGTCTCAGAGGAAAATTAAATCCAGCCAAATCGAGCCTTCCCGGTTAGGACGGTGTAGTCGAGCGTACTGCCCACCCTGTGCTTGGCACGCCTCTCTGCGTGAGGCCTGTCATCTGTACTTCTATGGAGTGACAGAACAGGACCCAACAATTCTGGGTAGTCTTTCCTCAAAATATTTTATTAAAAGAAATACTTAATATCTTGTGTATGCTCAGTCGTGTCTGACTCTTTGTGACCCCATGGGCTGTAGCCTCCCAGGCTCCTCTGTCCATGGACTTTTTCAGGCAAGAAAAAAACTGTCTGCGACTTTTTTAGGCGTGGTTTGCCATTTCCTCCTCAGGGGAATCTTCCTGACCCAGGGATGGAACCCCCATCTCCTGCATTGGCAGATGGATTCTTTACCACTGAGCCACCTGGGAAGCCAGGGGTTTTATCTTAGAAAACAGAATTTTCATTTGTTAAGAACTGCTTGAAGACATAGGCTCATCATTATATGAAAACACGTCACACAAATTTTTCCTTATGGGAAAAATCTTGGATGATGATTACTTTTATTAGCTGCATAATTTACTATCAAGTGAAATAACTGATTCAACCATTCTTTTACTTTGGATGCAGAGGTCTCTCAGGTCTTTCTGCTCTTTCAAAACTATGAGTATCCAGATTCGGAGCAATGCATCCATCTAACTGATTGTCTTACAGTCCCAGCTCTGCACTGCGCTTGCTCTTAAGCTGAAGATAGAGGAGAATGACCGAGATTCAAATGCTCTGTTCAGCCTCAAACTGGACCTTAATGCGGGCATTTAATCTCATAGATGCCCAGGTAAACTTCAGTTACACACCCAACTGTCAGTACAGGAGATGGTGACCCCACACTGAAATTGAGCCCAACCAATACCAACTCCCCTGATTTTGTGTGTGTGATCTCTCATCAGTATTCATCTCCATTTCATCAAATCTCAGTTCTTGTAAGGGATGTTCTCATTTTATATAAGGAAATGGATTTCTTCTCCCTCTGGCCTCCCAGCAGAATACCAAGCCATCAGAAGGCATAGAATGCTATACAGAATGAACCCACGTGGGCACTGGTCCGCGTGGATGGGGCCAAGGGGAGGGAACCTCTGAGAAGCAGATTCTTGGGTGGAACCCCAGTGGGAAACTTCAGGATAAGGAAAACAAATATTTACATGATTTGAAAACTCACGAGGGACATGACTGTCAGGATTTCATGGGCTGCTGCGTCATCCTCTTGGTTTGTCTCCTGGGGAAGGGCAGAGTCCTGAGACAGACCTGAGGGGGGAAAGGGCAATCATATGAGACGCCAGGCTGGCCTCACAGCTCCCAGAAACTGCGCAGTGACAGTGCCCACCTCTCCTCCCGACTCCCCAGTTACAGGGAGCCTTTCCCAGCTCCACCTCGGCACTGATGCGATCTGAGGTGGGGATGCACAGACCTGGTCCAGCGACAGAATCGGGTCCCTGGGACAAGGCTGTCCTTGGGCCAGGGAGTACAGCCTGCCTGATCTGTTCAGTGAACCCTTCCCAGAGCCAAATCGTTTAATACTCTCGTGCCCACACTGTAACACCTTCAGCGGTCTCCCTGGCTCTTAACCTAACTTTCTAATTAATAAAGAACCCTACAGCCCTACCTAATGTTTGGCAGGCACCATTTTGCAGACCCTGCCTTGAGTCAACAGATGTTTGCAGTGGGCAAATTAGATGGGGCAGCCCCAGTACTCCACCATAAATAAGCCTCTGCACAAAGATGTAAGTGAGCGAAGCTTTGGGCACAGTATTTGCTGAAAAACAGAATCAAGATTAGTACATGACAGTTCACAAGTAGGCGAGTGGTTGAATCATATAATGGATGTCAAGCAACTATCTGAAGTCATGTGGGACAACATCAACCCACAAATATGTTTGCAACTGGATCCCTTCAATGGCACCCCACTCCAGTGCTCTTGCCTGGGAAATCCCATGGATGGAGGAGCCTGGTAGGCTGCAGTCCACGGGGTCGCTAAGAGTCGGACACAACTGAGTGACTTCACTTTCACTTTTCACTTTGATGCATTGGAAAAGGAAATGGCAACCCACTCCAGTGTTCTTGCCTGGAGAATCTCAGGGACGGGGGAGCCTGGTGGGCTGCCATCTATGGGGTTGCACAGAGTCGGACACGACTGACGCAACTTAGCAGCAGCAACATTCAGCAATAGAAGTCAAACCCACCCACCTACTGACAGGCAGGCTAACATCGCCCCCCTCCCCCCCAAAAAACTAAACTGGAATGGAAAACATCCAAGTATTAAGAATGATGCCATCTAACCACTTCCTGAGTTCATCAGTAAAACAGTAGTATTTTATAAAAGGGCTTAGGACATTGCCCAACATGTAACAAATACTTAATTCTTAATGTGTAAGCAGAATAATGATTTTGTTTAGTCGCTAACTAGTGTATGATTCTTGCAACCCATGGACTGTAGCCCACCAGGCCCCTCCGTCCATGGGATTCTCCAGGCAAGAATACTGGAGTGGGTTGCCATTTCCTTCTCCAGGGGAATCTTCCCCAACCAGGATGGAACCCGTGTCTCCCACATTGCAGGTGGATTCTTTACCCCTGAGCTATCGGGGAAGCCCACTGTTCCTTAATATCATGTAGAAGGACGTTTTCCTTATGACAACTTTCTTTAAAGCATTATTTGTATTCGCTGTAACTATTTCATTACAGGGATGGCCCGTGATTTACTCAGCCATCTTCCCATGAAAGTACCATGGAAGTGAAAGTCGCTCAGTTGTGTCCAACTCTTTGGGACCCCATGGACATATACAGTCCATGGAATTCTCCAGGCCAGAATACTGGAGGGGGTTGCCTTTCCCACCTCTGGGGATCTTCCCAACCCAGGGATCGAACCCAGGTCTCCCGCATTGCAGGCGGATTCTTTACCAGCTGAGCCACAAGTGAAGCCCCAATGGTTGGGCAAATTCTGAACAAGATCCTCTAAAATGTTTCCAAGTCGCTGCTTGTAAATTAGGTTCCAACTTTTCAGGGGTCTTCCAACTCTGAAAGTCTCATGAGACAAGACTTGACCCCAGATTTTCATAGGGATGCATAAGAGAAATGGAAAACATCCATAAGCAAGCACTCTCTGGGGGCCGGGACCCCCAACAGGCACACCCACCTAAGGGGTCCATGGACCCGGGCTATGAGCCCTGACGGCAACAGGGGGCGACAGCAGGGCGCGCCGCGAGGGCCGATGGGAAGTGTAGTCCGGAGCCCGGAAAGCCGCGACCGACGGCCAAACGAGACGTTCCGGTTCTTCCCAGGCCCGTGACCCGCCCGGCCGCAGCGCCCAGTCCGGCGCAGACCCCGGGGGCTCCTGGTAAGCTCCGGAGCCCCTCACCTGCCCGCTCCTCTGGTCCAGGTGCCCCCGCGGCCGCGCCCCGCAGCCCCGGGAGCGCTTCCTCGTCCGAACCGGGGGACTCCGGAGCCGGAAGATGGCGCAGACGCACAAAGCGCTGCCGGCGCTGCGTCGCGGTTGGCCAGGCCCCGCGGTGTCTTCTGGGAAACGCAGTCTCCGGCGCTCGAGGCTGGACCCGAGAGAGGACTGCGTCTCGCGAGGCTGCGGCGGGGCTCGCGCAGGTCGGGGCGCGGGAGGCCGTCGGGGGTCCGGCGGAGCCGTGCAAGCTTCGCGGGCCGCCGGGTGAGCAGCGGGGCGTCGGGCGCGCCCTCCGCGCGTGGCTGGCTCCCTGAGGCGGGTGAGTGTGGGCGTGGCCCGACCCGCGGGAGCTCTGTTCGGTTCTGACCCGGCCGTTGAGCGTGTGACGGGGACCGTTAAACGCCGGGAACGTGTTTGGGTGTGTAAAGTTGGTATGTGGGGAAAATCCCATCATTAAGTCACCGTCGCCGTGGAACAGCCATTTTACTGGAAGGCGTGGAGGGAGAAAAAAGCCCGAGAGTTCATTTGGTAACTAATTTTAAAACGTTGTTGCTGTCGCTCAGTCGTGTCCGACTCTCTGCGACCCCAAACACTCCAGGCTTCCCTGTCCTTCACTCTCTCCCGGACTTATCTCAAATCCTGTCCATCGAGTCAGTGATGCCATCCAACCATCCCGTCGTCGCCTGTCCTGTCCTGAATCTTTCCCAGCATCCGAGTCTTTGGCTCTTCACATCAGGTGGCCAAAGTATTGGCCAGGCGGCTCGGTGGTAAAGATGAGCCTGCCGGACAGGAGACGCGGATTCGATCCCTGTGTCGAGGAGATCCCCTGGAGAAGGAAATGGCAACCCGCTCAAGTATTCTTGCCTGGAGAATCCCATGGATGGAAAAACTTGGTGGGCTATACTCCATGTGGTCACAGAGAGTCCGACACGACTTAGGGACTAAACAATTTTAAAACATTATGTCAAAAAAATGCTGAAATACTTGTAGATTATGAAGGAAAATACAGAATCAGCAAAAAAGTTTTGAAGGAGATGTCAAAGAGTTTTCTCTTATGAGATGATATTTCTCTGCTTAGATCTCTAGCTACAGGTAATTCAACTTTGGTTTGTGAAAGCGTGAGAAGCCCTGAACTTTGCCCATCCTGGCCTGGACAGCCTGTTCTGATAGGGTGGGAAGTCCAGTGTTCTGGATCTGCTCAGACCCTGTTAAACCTGGCCTGGGAAAGAGGAAAGCGTTTCTGTCCAGGGTGATACACTTGTGAGCCAGACCCAGTCCAGCGCCCTTGCCTCTTGAGTTGTCTTAAAACACATCCTCTTGGATCTGCCTTCTTGAAACGTTTTTTCTGAGATCTGTGCACATTCACGTTGTTGCACGTCTGAAGAATGCTTTTCTCTAAGTTTCAAAATGTAATTTAAACCCAATAAAAATATCAGTACTGTTTCTTCATTGGAAATAGACAAGTTGATACTAAAACTCAAAGTAAAAAGTAAACTTGCAAAAATGGCTAAGAATATTCTGAGAAAGGAAAGCTATAATGTATGCTAACATGACCAGATATTAAACATTCTAAAAAGGGTCAATAATTGTAACTACTGCGTGGTATCAGTTCATGAATTGTTAGGTGGGAGAGACTAGACTGTCCAGAAATATCAAGTGCAGAGGGAAATCTACTATATATAAATGTGGCAAATCATTGGAATAAAAATGGATTTTTTAATAAAAAAGCTTGTGGATTAACTGAATAGTCAGTTGGAAAAAAATATAATTATATTAATACCTCACATAATGCAAAAGAATAAACCCCAAATTGGCTTGAGTTCTAATTTAAACCATACAAATAGCAGACATGTACAGAGGTGAATTCCATTATGACCTGGATGTATGGAAAGACTTTCTGACTTAAAAATCCAGGTGTAATAAAAGACTGCTGCACTCGAGAACATAAAACTAAAGCACTTATGTAAGGCAAAATACACCGTAAGGACAGGCAAAACACAAACGACAAAATTTTTACTTTATGAATCTCAGATAAGGAGCTAACATTCCTAAGTAAAAACCAAAGCCAAAAAATGCAGCCTCTGAACTCAATCTAGTGGATTGTTTTTCATAATAGCTTTGGTATCGTGATTTGGAAACTGTTTGATGTGCATAGTGTTGTTGCTCAGTTGCCAAGTCACGCCTGACCCTGCGACCCCAAGGACTGAAGCACGCCAGGCTTCCCTGTCCTTCACTGTCTCCCGGAGTTTGCTCAAACTCATGTCCGTGGAGTCGGTGATGCCATCCGACCACCTCATCCTCTGTCGTCACCTTCTCCTCCGGCCCTCAATCGTTCCCAGCATTGGCGTCTTTAGAATTGAGCAACTGAATAAATGCATTGATTTGTTGGTGGCCAGTGTTTTACTGTGGGAAAAGAGAGATATAAATAAAGGATAATAGAAGATAACCACCCCATGATGTTGAGTTGGTGTGCACTCATGATTAAAAATACGTTTGTGCAGCTCACTGAGATCAGTGTTAACACCCATGGTGATGGCATGCTAAGATCAGGCACGCATGATAAGATGCCGTGGAAATGGCACTTGGACTTTATGACCTTCCTCCAAAACAGCCTCATTTTAATGACAGCATGGCAGAAAAATGGCAATCCTTGGACATTCGACAAAATCTCTGCCCTGAACTCCACAAAAGTGGAGTGACGGTCATTGTAAACAAGGAAAGTTTGAGAAACCATCACAACTAAAAGGAGCCTGAGACACAACTACTAAAAATAACGTATCCTGAGTGAGATCCTGGAAAAACCAAAGGACATTAGATAAAAAGTGGGAGAGACAAAGTGTGGACTTTAATACTAACGCATCAGTGTTGGTTCATTAACTGGGTGCAGAGTATGTGGGAACCTTCTGTACTATCTTTGCAGTTTTTCTGTAAATCAGAAACTTCTAAAATAAAAGTTCATTTGAATTAATTAGTCTTTTTTCTTTTTTAAGTGTGTGTTTGTATAATTTTCTACTTCTCTATTTGGTGAAGGAGCGTGGAAGAAATGATGCCTCAGTAGCAATAAGCAGACCTTGGTCTCTAAATATCATTCTCTAATAAAAAGGAACCAAAGCTTATTGGGGTGATGTCTGATTCCAGGATGATGGCAGGGAAAGTACAAAATGAGAATGGAATATCTTCTTGTGCCCCAAAGTAGGGAGATGCTCAAAAATTATCACAGAGGATACCCTGCCCACAAGTGCAGTGGTGTTATAGTACAAAACTTAGCATTCCTCCTTATATACAACTAGAAAACTAGATAATGTGTAGGAAACAAGTCTTTTCAGATACTGGACACCTGGTAGTGCAAGACTTTGGCCCCTGAGAGAGGGGAGAATAAATGACTTTCTACAGCAGCAACGGCTTTCTCTCTGGAGGCACATTGCAGACAATACAGGAAGGAGGAACGCAAGCAGAGCACCTCAGATTTCCTAAAGTGAGACACACAGCAGAGTGGGGGAAACTCAAGTAACTGGAAATTGCTGAGCGGAGTGTGGAAGAGGAAGGAAGGGATGGGAGGGAGGTACTCGGGGCAAGAGCTCCAGAAATATGCACAGGAGTCTCCCTGAGTTCTTAAGCTGTGCATATGTCTATTTAAAGGGAAATTCTAGAATGTGCAAAACTGTAGGGACAGAAAGATCAGTGGTTGCTCTGGTCCACAGGTTCAGGGAAATTTGGAAAAGGAATGGCAGGGGACTCGGGGGGGGGGCGGGGGGGTGATGGAAACCTCCTTATATACAACTAGAAAACTAGATAATGTGTAGGAAACAAGTCTTTTCAGATACTGGACACCTGGTAGTGCAAGACTTTGGCCCCTGAGAGAGGGGAGAATAAATGACTTTCTACAGCAGCAACGGCTTTCTCTCTGGAGGCACATTGCAGACAATACAGGAAGGAGGAACGCAAGCAGAGCACCCCAGATTTCCTAAAGTGAGACACACAGCAGAGTGGGGGAAACTCAAGTAACTGGAAATTGCTGAGCGGAGTGTGGAAGAGGAAGGAAGGGATGGGAGGGAGGTACTCGGGGCAAGAGCTCCAGAAATATGCACAGGAGTCTCCCTGAGTTCTTAAGCTGTGCATATGTCTATTTAAAGGGAAATTCTAGAATGTGCAAAACTGTAGGGACAGAAAGATCAGTGGTTGCTCTGGTCCACAGGTTCAGGGAAATTTGGAAAAGGAATGGCAGTGGACTCGGGGGGGGCGGGGGGGGTGATGGAAATCTTGCATACCTTGATTGAGGTGGTGATCACAGGGATGTAGATATTTGTTGAAGCTCTTTGAAGCATATTCTGCAGGATTCAGTTTGAGGTGGGCATAACTAGGACAATCAGCGTCAGTATAATTAGAGTAACAGTATGCTGCTGCTGCTAAGTCGCTTCAGTCGTGTCCGGCTCTGTGCGACCCCATAGACGGCAGCCCACCAGGCTCCCCCGTCCCTGGGATTCTCCAGGCAAGAACACTGGAGTGGGTTGCCATGTCCTTCTCCAATGCGTGAAAGTGAAAAGGGAAAGTGAAGTCGCTCAGTCGTGTCCGACTCTTAGCGACCCCATGGACTGCAGCCCACCAGGCTCCTCCATCCATGGGATTTTCCAGGCAAGAGTACTGGAGTGGGGTGCCATTGCCTTCTCCATAGTAGCAGTATAAATGAACATATTTCATATATTCATACTAAAATAAATGACGACTGAATGAGAAGAGAAAGAACTTACAGACTTTCAACTAGTGAATGTAGAAGGAATGATGGAGCTGTAAAATATCTTTCAGCCATCGCGGAAGTAATTGATTCTGGCAGAGATCTGATTCTAAAGCTGTTGCTGAAGATTGATAATGAACAGGATATCTTTGTAGTCTCAAATTTATCTCCTCACAGATAACTGGCTACAAAAACAAAAACAGTCACTTTAGAGTGATCGCCGCTGATCAGATGCTTCGAATCTGTAACTATCTTCTGGACTGTAGGTTCTCAAGGTGTGAAGTTCAGTCTTGCTGAGCCCAGTCACTTCTTGGTTTAATAAAGTAGCGAGATCCTGTCTCTAAGATTTTGATGTTTTGTTCATAATGAACTTCTTACGTTGATCTTTATGTTTAAAAACATTTCATCGATGTATCATGTATTTTGGTTTCTAGTTCTGTTTTGTGTTTTGTGCCCCTTTAAATGTTGTGTATGAAGGAGGGCTCCACTCCCTGAGCTGTCGTTCTGGATATTTAAATGAGGAGGGGGAGGAGCAAAGGAGGAATGCGGGAACCGCGGCTCTGCGGGAGCCCTGCTCTCAGGGTCCGCTCCCTTTTCTTCAGGGGCGAACGTGTTAGTCATGTCTGACTCTTGTGACCCCATGGGCTGTAGCCCACCAGGCTCCTCTGTCCACGGAGTTTACCAGGCAGGAATACTGGAGTGGGTCATCATGTCCTTCTCCAGGGGATCTTCCTGACCCAGGGATCGAACCCGAGTCTCCCACATTGCAGTCAGGTTCTTTAGCGTCTGAGCCACGAGGGAAGCTCTTCTTTGGAGGTCTTTCAGCATATTCACAGGGTTGTGTAAGTATCAGCAGGATCTAAACTTGAAACATTGTCATCACCAAAGAAGGAAGCCTGATGTCCGTGCTCATTCTTCATTTCCTCCCCTCAGCCCAAACAACCACGGATTCACTTTCTCTGAAATTTTTGCCTGTTCTGGATATTTAATATCAAATGTGCTCATACAATGCGTAGTCTTTTGTGCCTGGCTTTTCACATAGTGGAATGTTTTCATGGCTCACCGATGTAGCTCGCTATCAGTATGTCACTGCTTTTATTACAGTTGATGACTGACTAATAAGGGCCTTTGGGTTGTTTCCACGCTGGCCATCATGAGTAATGATGTTCCAACCATCATTATTATTAGTGAACTGTTATTAATGGCTATTGTGAACCATTTGTGTACTAGTTTTTGCATGGATGTGTGTTTTCCTTTTTCTTAGGTATATATGCATCTATGACTGCAATTGCTGGGTCATGTAGTAACGCTAGCTTTTTAAGAAATGTCTGGAATGTTTCTCCAAGGCAGCTACTTCATTTTAAATTCCCACTGCCAATGTATGAGAGTTCAGTGTCTCCACATCCTCATCAACACTTTGTTGTCTGACTTTTTGATTCTAGCCATTTTTGTGGGTGTGAAATGGCAAGTCATTATGGTTTTGATTTACATTTCCCTAAGGACTGATGTGGAGAAGGCAATGGCACCCCACTCCAGTACTCTTGCCTATAAAATCCCATGGATGGAGGAGCCTGGTGGGCTGCAGTCCATGGGGTCCCTGAGGGTCGGACACGACTGAGTGACTTCACTTTCACTTTCACGGGTTAGAGAAGGAAATGGCAACCCACTCCAGTGTTCTTGCCTGGAGAATCCCAGGGACGGGGGAGCCTGGTGGGCTGCCGTCTATGGGGTCGCACAGAGTCGGACACGACTGAAGTGACTTAGCAGCAGCAGCAAGGACTGATGATTTGAGCATCTTTTCAAGTGCTTGTGGACTTTCTGTTTATATTCTTTGGAGAGATGTCTGTCCATATCCTTTGCCCATTTTAAAATTGTGTTCGGGTGCAAAAGCAATTTATTGGAGGCACCATAGCATTTTCAACAAATAATGCTGGCGCTATTGGACATCCTCAGCAACAAAAGAACTTCGACCTCATACTTGTTATAAAGTTTAACTCAAAATAGAGTACAGACTTAAATTTGCTCCAGTATTAATCCATGAAAAAATAAATATATCTTCATTGTGACAATGAGAGCAAAGGAAATGGGTCCTCTGTCTTGGATTCTATACTCTAATACTCAATCATGTACTTAGATTACTCCATTAAATTTAATATGCTAGGCAGACATGTTTGCTGATTATTGATTTGAAAATGATAAATTTGTTTTTTATGCAGGTCACAGTAAATTTTGATGCAAACTTTGTAGAGGGTTCTGCCAACAGAAGCTTAAAAGGTAATGGTTGAAAACAAAAAAATGTTATCACCTATCTTCTTCAGGGTAAAGATGTCCATACATCTTTATGGGCATTCAAGATTCTTCATACGTCTGTGAAATGTGGAAAAGGCTGCAAAAACCTGAACATTTACTGATATGTCTTAACTTACATGTTTGCACTGTTTCAGAAAGCCAGAGGTTAGGTACAGTCGGAATTTCAACATTAAAACTCAAAACCAACTAGTTTTTGTGGATTGTGTTCCTTTTAGTTTTTTATATATAGGAACAGCTTCCCAATAGTGCAATCTTAATGTAGTTGTAACAGATTAATTCCCCCTTTAACAAAAACAAAACCCCAGAAATACAGGTTGCTTCAGAATCACACAAGTAGTTTTATAAGTTGTATAATTTAAAACAAATGTATTTATTTCTCTACTTTTAACCATGTTGTTTATATTCAAGATGTTATTACTATATGCAGTGTTTTCCTGTGGTCATGTATGGATGTGAGAGTTGGGCTGTGAAGAAAGCTGAGCGCTGAAGAATTGATGCTTTTGAATTGTGGTGTTGGAGAAGACTCTTGAGAGTCCCTTGGACTGCAAGGAGATCCAACCAGTCCATTCTGAAGATCAGCCTTGGGATTTCTTTGGAAGGAATGATGCTAAAGCTGAAACTCCAGTACTTTGGCCACCTCATGTGAAGAGTTGACTCATTGGAAAAGACTGTGATACTGGGAGCGATTGGAGGCAGGAGAAGGGGACGACTGAGGATGAGATGGCTGGATGGCATCACTGACTCGATGGACGTGAGTCTGAGTGAACTCCGGGAGTTGGTGATGGACAGGGAGGCCTGGCGTGCTGCGATTCACGGGGTCGCAGAGAGTCAGACACGACTGAGCGACTGAACTGAACTGAATATCTTTGTAAATATAACAGTTGCATTTTGTACATTTCCTCCATATAAACATTTCCAGCTTTTTGTCATTGGTTCCTTTGATGAGAAGTTACTTGGAAGCTCCACATCCTATAACGCAATTTCAGAAAAGGTGAGGCATGAATGTGAGGACGAGAGCTAGGAGTTTAGTAAACATTTTCAGACACGCTGAATAGGAACAAGAGGGTGTAAAAGAACGAAGTACTGAAAGAATGGCCTTGAGCTCTGCGTTTCTTTATAACGTGTATATCAATTCCCAGTATTTATCGGTATCTCTTTCTTTCCTATTTCTCCCACCCTGGAACCTCAGCTCCGCGGATGGGGATTTTGGCACGTTCCTAGTTGCGGCCCCGGCGCCTGCAACAGTGCTCGGCGACCTGTGCTGTCCTTGGTCGCTCAGTCCTGCCAGACTCTAGCCCGCCAGGCTCCTCTGTCCATGGGACTCTCCAGGGAGCAACACTGGAGTGGGTTGCCGCGTCCTCCTCCAGGAGATCTTCCGGACCCCGGGGCGGAACCCGGGTCTTCCGCATTGGCCGGCGGACCCTTGACCACCGAGCCCTGCGGGAAGCCCTGCGTGGCTCACAGTAGCCCCTCGGTAAGTGGCCAACGGAAGCATCGGGAGGACAGAGGGGACGCGGGAAGAGCCTGCGTCCCCCGGCGCCGGCCCGGAGCCCCACCCGCGGCGCCCCGCCGCCCCGCCGCCGC
>SJXO01005719.1:51752-76953 GCA_006408615.1 Connochaetes taurinus
CTCCAGCTCCCGGCGGCCCCCGCGGCCGGCTGCCGCCCGGGCGCCGCGGCCGCTTTGTGAGGCCGCCGCTCGCGGCGAGGTCGAGTCCCCGGCCCGGCCGCGGGCCGCCCGGCCGCCGAGCGAGGAGAGGTGAGGCGTCCCGCGGGGCGCGCGGGCGGGCAGGCCTGGCGGCGGGGGCGAGCCGGGGCCAGGGGGTGCGTGCCTGTGTGGGCCGAGCGAGCGTGTCACGCCGTGTGAGCCGAGTCTGGCCGCGCGTGACAGCGCCCTGTGCGCGCGGCCGTGTGTGGCGAGTGTGAGGGCGCGGGAGACGGCGCGGTGACCGCGCACACGCAGGCTGCGCCCGGGGAGCCGCCAGCACGAGGGGCGCCGGCGCGCGTGTCTGTCTGTGTGTGTGTGTGTGTGCGCGTGTGCGTGTGTGTGCGCGCGCGCGCCGGGACTGGGGCTCTGTGTAGTGAGGCACACGCGAGATGGAGAGATGGAGTTCACGGAGGAAAGACAGCTGGGGAGGAGCCGGCCTCGGCCCGGCGGGCAGAGCCCGCAGCGCCGGCCTTGACCTCCTGCGGCACCGAAGGTCCTTCCGCCGCCGCTGTAGTCGCCAGGGCAGGGGAGTTCGTGGACAGTGACTCGTACCTTAGGGAGTTGCGGTGACTGTTTCTCTTGTCCCTGCACCGGCACACTCCCCCCGCCCCCGGGGAAGTTTCTTGGAAGAGTTGAGCGAATGGTTTTCCGGTGTGTTTTATCGTAAGCCAGGACCAGAAGCAGCAAGTCCTCTTTGGTCCAGGGTCCTCCAGACCACACGACCCCTGTGCGGGCTACCCTGTGTGAAGACGCTTTCTCTGAGGCATTCACTTTGTAGCTTTTTATCTCATCTTTGTAGAAAGGGTGGGGACACATATCAATGTCATCCTCTAGTGAAGAGACTGAGGCGGCAGATCTGGATCCCTGGTGGGCTCAACTGCTTGAGCACGAAGCCTTGGATAATTTCGCTGATGAATACCCTTACTGTGAACGGGGACATACCCCTTACTTGGCAGTGCCACTCTGAAGGGTGCTGTTATTCTTATAAACGAGGAGCTATCTTATGCACAGAGAGTTTATGTTGCATATTGAGATCTAAAGCACGTGGGGGATTAAATGGAGTATGAGCATGCTAAATCGCTTCAGTCGACTCCGACTCTTTGGGACCCCATGGACTGTAGCCCACCAGGCTCCTCTGTCAGTGGGATTCTCCAGGCAAGAATACTGAAGTGGGTTGCCATTTCCTCCAGGGATCTTCCTGACCCAGGGATCAAAGTGTCTCCTCTGTCTCCTGCGTTGTTAGGCGGGTTCTTTACCGCTGGAACCACCTGGGAAGCCCCTGAGTGGAGCATGATCTCTAAAGATACTGAATCACTGTGTTGAACACTTGAAACTAATGTAACACTATGACTCGACTGTACTTAAAGCAGGTAGGTGAAAGAATTTAGACAGCAAAGGCCAGCTGAGTGACGCCTTTTATTCACTTCTGTGGTGAGGAGAAGGGCAGCAAGAAGGAAGGAGACTTGCTTGGCTGACGGTGCTGAGAGCTTGGGGCAGGCCTGGCATTTTATGTTTTCTTCCTCCCTCTCCAGCTGTGTTTTCTCTGAACACTGCTCAGAGAGGAGCCGGAAGGAGGAGGGCAGAAGATCGGTCATAATTTCTTAAAGCCATGTCCGAGGTAAGGTAATATTTCTTCTCTTCTCTAAATGCCTTGTTTTTTCAGATTTTACATGGACATTTTGCTTTTCTTCTGAAATTCCCCACTCTACTGAAGTTTCATTCATTCAGTGACCTGGTCCTCATGTTCTCCAATCTAGTGAAAGGAGATTACCCCCCCACCACCACCCCCAAAGCGCAGTGAGCTTCCTTTTTTTTGTTTCCCCCTCAGCCAGAATTTTCATCTTCTATTCAAGAAACAGTTTAGCACTTGCTGTGGGTGAGGTGTTCAGTTGGGAGGTCTTAAGAGGCCAAAATACACTCCTTGGTGGTATATGAAAATCTTCGCTGGAGGGACTTGATTCATTGAGGTCAAAGTGGGTGCTAAGTTGTGATCAACAGTTTTGAGCTTTTCCACAGACCTGAGTTTGAGAGTAGACAGGGCCTGCTGGGGAAGTCTTAGCTGTGGTACAGGACAGGGTCTCTTGCTCAGGGTGGTTTTAAGGAGTGGGATTTGCTGTGTCTTGAGCATTAAGGAGTAGGTCAGCTAGGGCAGGAGTTTTCTTCAGGCACGGGGTGAGCATTAACGAGTAGTACTCCACGGGAGTAATGAGATAGCCTGAGTTATCATCAGGCCACAGACCGAATATTCTGCATCATTCAGTGAAGATTAGTAGAGTTAATACAGAAAACTGCAGGACATTTTTTGAAAAAGGAGACTGATAGGAGGGAATATTGAATATACATTAAAAAGTGGCTGCTTACATCTATAATAATAAAATCAGTAAATAATATAGAATGGGAGCCAGAGAAATAAGATCAGCACATAACGTCCAGAAACAAATACAAGTACAAAGGGAAAATGCTCACTCACTGAACATACCGTTATTCAAGACTTACTGTGTATTAAGTGCTGGCAACACTGTGGTTAAACAGACACTGTCTTCATGGAATTTACTGTCTTCTGGTTTATTAGATGACAGTGTACTGATTTTTAAATTAGAGAAGGACTGGATGTTCACTTGAAATTTTTTTCTTCCTCATACTTTGAGGCTAAAAACATTCTGTAGATTAAATATAAAAATAAAACCACAGATTGCTATACCTTTTTGGTTTCTAGCATGCAGAGCAGCGCCGTGGCGACTGGCGGCAGAGACGCTGCGTCTGCACTGCCCAGCACCGCAGCAGCCAGCACGTGGGGCTGTGGGGCCGCGTGTATGGACTAGGGTGACTGAAGGACTAATTTTTAAATACTGATTTAAATAACCACATGTGGCTAGGAGCTAGTCTATTTAGACACCAGAGTTCTAGGCTCATAACATGATAAAGCCAGGAAGAAGATTATGAGTAACCTGGTTTTCTGAGACACTGTTTTCCAAATGAGGAGAAAGAGGCCAAGGAAGGAGTGGTGTGCAGACATCACTGCTAGTGACTGTCAGAGGCAGCAAGCCGTACTGCTGAGGGTCAGCACCGGCTGCTGAGAGAAGGCGGGCAGGACAGTGAAGGGCTCCTGCGGGCAGAGTGCTCGGGTCCTGGAGCGAGTCACTTCTCCACGGAATGAGGTCCCGCGCCCTTCCCTTGCCTCTCAGGTCCCACACGGCCCAGCTCCCGGTGCTCAGACCTCGTTTCCCCCCGTCTTCACTGCTGTCTGCTCCAGTCTCACTGGTCGGCTTGCTGTCCCTCAGATGTTCCAAGCTCCTGTTTCTGCACGTTTGCATTTGCTCCTTCCTCATCCGTAACTCTCCTCCCCTAGAAGGTGGCTGGCTAGCTCTCCCTCTTCATGTAGACTGTTGTTCAAACCTTAGCTCATTTTTAAGATTTTATCTTTATCTTACACAAAAGTGAAAGTCACTCAGTCGTGTCTGGCTCTTTGTGACCCCATGGACTGTAGCCCGGGGGAAGGAAATGGCAACCCACTCCAGTGTCCTTGCCTGGAGAATCCCGTGGACAGAGGAGCCTGGTGGGAGGCCGTCTATGGGGTCGCACAGAGTCAGACACAACTGAAGCGACGTAGCAGCAGCAGCAGCAGGACCGTAGCCCGCCAGGCTCCTCTGTCCATGGGATTCTCCAGGCAAGAGCCCTGGAGGGGGTTGCCATTTCCTTCTCCAGGGGGTCTTTCTGACCCAGGGACTGAAGCGGTCTCCCGCACTGCGGGCAGATTCTTTACCCTCGGTGCCATCAGGGAAGCCCGTTTTTACCTCTATGAACGCCCCTGTAACTCTCACCTTACCTTGTTTCTGTCATAGTATTTAATATTCCCTGACTTCGTGTGACCTTATATTGAATGTCTTTCTCTGTCAGAATTTTAATTCCACTAGGGGAGGGGCTATATTCTGTCCACCTTTGTATTCCCAATATAGGTAGTAGGCATCCACTAAATATTTGCCAAATTAATATAGAAATCAACAAAAGAATGAATGTTTGAGGCCTGGGCAGCAAGAGCCAGCAAGCAGCGTCTCTCCCGCTGCCCGTGAGCTGGTGACGGGAGGCGGCGGCAGAGGGCGTGTGACGTGGGACAGACAAAGCCCATGGGCCCCATGCTCCGAGGTGCATCACAGACTCTTGTGATGGGGCCCAGGAAGCTGCATTTTTATTGAGGCCGCTGATGATTTTAATGCACAGTTTCTGAGAACCTCTGCCCCTAAACATTGTATGTTTAAAGTACGCCTCTTGTGGTTGTGCTCAGTCATTACGTCGTGTCCGACTCTCGCGACCCCGTGGACTGTGGCCCACCGGGCTCCTCTGTCCATGCGATTCTCCAGGCAAGAGTACTGGAGCGGATTCTCCAAGCAAGAGTACTGGAGCGGGTTGCCTTGCCCTCCTCAGGGGATCTTCCCAACTCAGGGACCGAACTCATGTCTCCTTTATTGGCCACCTGGGAAGCCTCTTATAAAACAGTCTATGTTTTATTTTTTCTCTATTCTCACAGCCAGGCTATTACTCTTTTAGTGGCCACTTTAGGATAATATGTATCCATTACTTCTTACTGTAACGACCATCTTTCGTCTGCAATCTTCCTTCTATAGTTAGTACTTTTGCTACTTTCTCAACAAGCAGTATCTCAACAAGTACTGTATTATTAGTAGTAGAGCGGTAATGGCACCCCACTCCAGTGTTCTTGCCTGGAGAATCCCAGGGACGGAGGGGCCTGGTGGGCTGCAGTCCATGGGGTCGCACAGAGTCAGACACAACTGAAGTGAGCAGCAGCAGCAGCAGATGTTATAGTTATTGTCTCGGGGCTCTGAATTTCTTCTGTGCTACAATGCTTCCATTTTCCTTTTATTTTTCATTTCATTCCATTTTCCTCCTACCTGAAAATCTTTTATTAGTATTTCTTTGACTACAGGTCAAAACCTCAGTCCCAACCTGATTTTTTTTTTTTCATTACGTCCTTTTCTGACTAGGCCAGAATAGTGTAATTTAAACTTTTTTCTCATGTTAAGTAAGTTGGGAAATCCTAGTCTTAATGGAGAGAGGAACTTTTAGGAATATATTTTAAGACAATAACTAGAGACCTTTGTAACATCATAGTGAAAAATTAAGACTAACAATTGAAAATAATCAAGGGGTTAGTAAATCAGATATGGCTGATTTACATTATGTATTGATAATAATATGCATCTACCAAGAGTGTTATCAGTAAATGAATATGTAATCATAGATATGTCTGTGTAAGGGAACGTGAACAAATACATACTAACTGTGCATTTTGACTGCTTATAGGAGGTAGGTAGATGTTGGGGGTTAGGACTTCTGAGTTTTTAACTTAGAAAGGGGAAAAAAATCACTGTTGGTGGAAATACCAGGCGCCATTTTCTTCTTTTAGAATGTGTTTCTCCTGTTGTAAATATCGTGCGGTAGGAGCAGCCGAGGCTGCAAGCTCTCCCCTTCAAGTCTTTGAGCGTGCCTTTCCAGCCCCCTCTGTCCTGCAGTGTTTCTGCAGAGAAGTCACCTGAGAGCCACGTGGCAGTGTCCTTGCAATTAACTCTCTGCTCTGCTCTTGCTGCTGGGAGCATCCCGTCACTGTTGTGTTTGTGGGAGAAGGTGGGCTTCATGTCTTGCTACTCTGCCATCCTGATGCCTCTCTCCAGACATGATTTCCTGAGCTTCTTTAATAAGGTGACAACATGGTCTAAGATTCCTGTTTTATAGAATCAAAATAAAGACATTTGAAAAGTATTCAGATCTCATTGGCTAAGAGGAAAATGTCAACCAGATCATCAAAACCCAGAATCCATTTGTTTATGTGTGCAAGTAAAAAAAACGTAAGAACTTTACCTGGCAAAACCTGCCTGGCTTCTACTACAGAAAACATGGTGTGTGGAACACCTTTTTTTGCACAGTTTTAAAGAGTGTGTTGAAGTGGTTGAGTTTTAATAGAGTTTATGATTGATGGTGCCCAGCCCTATCTAGCACAAGTTGCATCTTTTAAACCCAACCTGTGTTCCTTTCCTTGACGCTTTCACTCACTTCCCAGATTTCCCTTTATTAGGTTGTTTTTGAGATGGTAGCACGTAAGAGAGAAGCTGATAAACGTAACTGATGTTTCGTGGTGTCCTTTCCCTTCACTTGTAGCTTTCTTAACGTTTTTGTCCATCACTCAGACAGTTATTCATATACTGACTCATTTTTTTTTCTTATCATTAAAAATGTTTCTGTGTAGCATCACTGATGGGCTTAAATGCATCTTCAGTAAGGGTGTTACTGCTCTGTCGGGAGGCATGTCAATAGGAGAGACATTCCTGTTTGATGACCCCTCTGGGGACACAACCAGAACTTAGCCCGCTGTGGTCCTGGGCGCTGATGCAGGGCGGGCGGTCCCTTCCCGACTGGACTGTGGGGAGGATGCCCGCCAGCGCGGCTCCCTGCAGCCGCTGTTCACCAGCCAGCGTGGAAGGATTTCAGTATCTGACAGGTCGGCTCAGCTGTTTGGGTGTGTGCCGTTGAGGGCAGCTGCGTGTCAGCTCGGCTTAAGGGTAGGTTTTGCTCTGTGATGTGCCAAACCTGTAAAGCACATACCAGATCATACAGCCCAAAAAAATTAAGTCTGGAGCAGACTTACCACATTAGGAAGAATCCGTATTTTCTTAATTTGGGGGAAGCAGACTAGGTCTCATTTCATGTTACAAAGATCCTTAATTTAACCATGGTATTTGAGAGCCATGTGGTAACATTTCCGAAACTCTTGTTCACTAGTGTGCACAACTGGGTGTGTTTCTCTAGTGAGAGCTGCAGGTGTTTTGTGATGCACTGCATCATCACATTTGAAATGTTCCCTATTTAACATAATAGTGGTTAAAATTACTGTTACTTTGTCTTTTAGGGCTTATGATAAGTTAACAGCTGTCTTTGAAACTTAGTGATGTCATCAAGAGCTGTTATGTAATCTTTTGTTGTTCCTGATTGTTCTCTGCAATGGCATACATTTAAGTTATATTTTTGCAAAGTCACCATAAAACTTCTTTACTGCTTTTATTTGTATGTAATTTTAGAGTACCAACACAGTGAACATCAAATATATTTTTATATATACCTAATTGATATAGCTGGAACATGATCATTCAATTGCATAATTTGGGAAAATGCACATAAAAATTGAGCATAACTCATGTTTCTGCCTCCTCCTTGAGGCCTTTTTTCACTGCTCTAGAAGGCAATGGCACCCCACTCCAGTACTCTTGCCTGGAAAATCCCATGGATGGAGGAGCCTGGTACGGATCAGTCCATGGGGTCGCGAAGAGTTGGACATGACTGAGCGACTTCACTTTCATTTTCACTTTCATGCATTGGAGAAGGAAATGGCAACCCACTCCAGTGTTCTTGCCTGGAGAATCCCAGGGACGCAGAGCCTGGTGGGCTGCCGTCTACGGGGTCGGACATGACAGAAGTGACTTAGCAGCAGCAGCAGTCTGTCCTGATTTTCCACACTGAGAAATGCTCTAGCATGTAGTGAGTACTGAATTATTTCACATTTGATTGTTTAGTGTTCTGTTCTTGCCAACTGTCACTTCTGTCTTTTCTCCATCAGTACAGAGTCTCTGAAATTGTGTACTTGCCAAGACAGAATCTCAAGACTAAGCACAGAGAAGTCGTGTTGCTCAGACCCCAGGATCCTGACAGGGCCGTTCACTATATGCAGTATTTCTGTCTAAGAACACAGGCAGTTTAACTTTTTAAACTGTGCTCATGTGAGGGTGAGAGCACTGGTTGAGCAGGAACGCGTCTGTGTCATTTCAGGATCTGGTGACATTTGGGGACGTGGCTGTCGATTTCTCGCAAGAGGAGTGGGAATGGCTGAACCCTGCTCAGAGGAGTCTGTACAGGACGGTGATGCTGGACAACTACAGGAGCCTGGTATCGCTGGGTGAGGTCTCCCTGCAAGGCGGAATCGCACGGAGGCTGCTTTCCAGTGCCACCTCTGGGGAGCCTCTGCTGCACCTCCCTACTGCTCCCCCAGATGAGTGTAGCTTTGTAGAGTCGGCCTCAGCTCCCCCCCTTCCCAGTGACCAAGCAGCTTGATCTGACTGATGGGCCTGGCTAACTCCCCTTTTTATTTCTTGTGAGCAGGAGTTTCGGTTTCTAAGCCAGATGTGATCTCATTACTGGAGCAAGGAAAAGAGCCCTGGATGGTGAAGGAGGAGGAGCCGAGGGGAGCATGCCTTGGTGAGTGAGTGAGACTCAGGGCTGGAGAGGCCCCTGCCAGGAAAAGCTCAGCTAGTCTGAAAAGTCCAGCTCCTGACTGATGCTTCCTGGGTACCGTCAAAGGGCTCCAGGCCTGGGAAGAGACAGAGGTGTCTCTGGCCTGAGCTCCCAAACTAAACTCTGGTCGGATTCACTGTCTCACACAGCACTGTCCTCTCAGATAACCTTTTCCTGTTCTCTGGATCCAAATGTCACGGTGTCTCCTTGTCTTTGCTTTTCAGTTTTACACAAGTTGCTCCAATCCTGTGTCCAAACATCTAGACGCAGCAATGCATTTTTTTTCCCTTTTCACTCATTCATTCCTTTTAGACTGAAGGACTGATTCATTTATTTATTCACTTAATCTCTTATCAAGATTCAGGTTTCTACTTTGAGAAAATCATCCTATTAAATTTTTAGGATTATTCTGATGTTTATAAACCATCACAGGAAAAGTACTTCTGGTGGTATTTTCTTCAAGTCTGGGTAACTGGGAGGTGATAGCATTAAACAGAAACAAGTCAAAAGGAAGAACAGGTTTGTAGAAGAAAAGATGAATTTGACTTAGGACAGGAAGAGACTTATCTGATGGGAAGATTTCCTAGTGAAGAAGTGCATACCACTGGAAGGAAGGAGGCTAGGAAGACAGTCTGATTAGATGTTAGTGTGAAGGAATGTGGTCAGCAGTCTTAGACTTGGGAAGAAAAACTCTACCAGGGCCTCTGTGGGGAAGTAGACCTTTGATAGCTTTCTCAGTGTCCTCTGGTAAAGTGGCCTCCCAGTAGCTTCCTCCTTGGGTTAAATTATATAAATTTTAATTTTCCTAGATGGTTATCAGGTTTATTTCCATGAACCTGAGCATAATAATCTTTTGCTGCTGCTGCTGCTAAGTCGCTTCAGTCGTGTCCAACTCTGTGCGACCCCATAGACAGCCTCCTACCAGGCTCCCCCGTCCCTGGGATTCTCCAGGCAAGAACACTGGAGTGGGTTGCCATTTTCTTCTCCAACGCAGGAAAGTGAAAAGTGAAAGGGAAGTTGCTCAGTCGTGTCTGACTCTTAGCGCCTCATGGACTATAGCCCACCAGGCTCCTCCGTCCATGGGATTTTCCAGGCAGGGGTACTGGAGTGGGGTGCCATTGCCTTCTCCATAATAATCGCTTACAATTCTTTTTGTTTTGTACTATAGTATAAAATATCCCATTTTCTTATTTTATATAGCTAATTTTTTTAGTTGTTAGGTTGCTACTCATTAATCAGTTTTGCTTATTTATTTTTAAATTCCAGCTTCTGGCTGTATCTGTTAAATATAAAATATAGCTTCATCATTCTCCCCTTTTCTAATTCTCTATTTTTGGTTTTTCTTTTTACTAATTATTTATTTCTTAGACTTACTTTGTTTCCATTTTTTGGAAACATGCTAAAAAACTGAAAAAAGCTTAAACTATTATTTCATTGTCTCTTAATTCACTAATGAAATTATTAGGTTTTAATTTCCTCTTAATATAGTTTCAGCTGTATTTGGTATTTAGTGGTTTTCTTATTTCTGTTTCCTAGACAACTTTTAATTCCCATTTACACAACAGTTGTTTAACAGAAAGTTTTCTGGTTTTACTGTATTTTGATCAAATTGTTTTATCATATTTGATCAGGATAGCAATTACTACTAATTCTATTTTCTAACGAGTTGAGGATTTTATATGACCTAATATATTTTAAAACTATTCTATAGGTTCCAAGTTACAGTATTTTCAGTGTAAAGAGCTCGTTACTTGAGTTTTACTTTATGTCACTGAAGTCTGTCTTTACTTAGTCTTTGTTTCCATCCATACTTTTTCTTAACTTTATAGACATTAAATTGCATTTATGTGAATTATAGTGTGATGAGTTCTGACAGCTGTATACATCCATCAAACCATCACTGCAATGAAGACACAAAATGTTTCCATCACCCCAGAAGATAGCTTGTGCCTTCTTGCAGTCCATTCTTCTCCACTCTGGCTCCAAACTAACCTTTGTCGTTTTAGATTAGTTTGCCTTTAAACTAAATGGAATCATACTATTATGTTCGGTTTACTTCACCATCAAAACTTATCTTGAAAGTCACGCTGTTGCCTGTGTGAGTAACTTACCCTTTTGTTGCTGAGTGTCCGTCTGCTGTGCAGATGGTCCACATTTTTGTTTTGCCACTCACCTACTGGTGCACCTTTGAGTTGTTTCCAGTGTGGGCAATATGCAGTGGTCACGTACAGGACTTTGTATGGACATACATTTTCGTTTCTCTTAGGTAAATAGCTAAAAGTGAAGAAATGGGGTGGGGGTTGTGGGAAGAAAGCTCAAGAGGGAGGGGATATATGTACACATGTAGTTGTACTTTGCTGTACAGCAGAAGCTAGCACAACACAGTAAAGCGATTATATGCCAATTAAAAAATATATATTTTTTTAATACCAGCTTTAAAAAAAAGTGGGAAAACTGAGTCACAGGACAGGAATATGTATAACTTTAGTTTTCCAAGGAGATGGTGTTTTCATTCCCATCAGCATTGTAGTAGCGTTCCAGGTGTGCTCCATATCCTCACCATATCTTCTGAGGTTTATTATTATTTTTTAATGATTTTATTGAAGTAAAGCTGATTTACAGTGCTGTGTTAATTTCAGCTGTACAGCAGAATGACTCAGGTCTACGCGTATGTAGCTCCCTGTGCTCTACAGAGGGCCTTGTCTGTCCATCCTATATGATGGTTTGCATCCGCTAGCCTCAGACTCCTGATCCTTCCCTCCCCCACCCCTCTTCCCCTTTGGCAACCACAGTGTGTTCTCTGTATGAGTCTGTTGCTGTTTTTCAGATACACAGTTGCTCTGGTACCCTTTTTTTAAAAGACTTTCCCTTCCCCATTATATTGTCTTTTTGGTATCTTGGTTGAAAATCAGTTGACCATATATGTATGGGTTAAGTTCTGAACTCTGTTCTTTTCCATTGATCTATATATGTCTGTCCTTTCACCAGTACCAGACTGTCCTGATTACTGTAGCTTTATAGTAAATTTTGACATCAGTTGAATTTGTAAAATCACTTTGACTATTTTAATAGATCATTTGCATTTCTATATAAATTCTAGAATGCAGTTGAGCATTTCTACCTAAAAACCCTGCTGGGGTTTTGTTTGGGATTGTGTTGAATCTGTGTATCAATTTAGAGGGAACTAATATCATTGTTTTATCACGGACATCCTAATATCATTGTTTTCCAATTCCTGAAACTTAGCCATTTTTTACAGTCTTACTTTCTATTAGCAGTGTTTTGTCATATCCAGCATAGTGGCTTCTTATAAGTATTATATAGAAAAAGATATAGTTTTATGGATATAAGATACATAATTTTTTAGATATAAGTTTTTTCCAGTAATGTGTGCATATGTGATCAGTCGTGTCTGACTCTTTGCGACCCCATGGACTATAGAGTCCATGGAATTCTCCAGGCCAAAATACTGGAGTGGGTAGCTGTTCACTTCTCCAGGGGATCTTCCCAACCCAGGGATCGAATCCAGGTCTCCTGCATTTCAGCAGATTCTTCACCAGCTGAGCAACTGGGGAAGCCCAAGAATACTGGAGTGGGTAGCCTATCCCTTCTCCAACAGATCTTCCCAACCCAGGAATCGATCCAGGGTTTCCTTCATTGCAGGCAGATTCTTTACCAACTGAGCTACCAGGGAAGGCATGAAAAGTAATGTTATCTGCAAATACAACTTTATTTCTTATTGAAATACCTAGGATTTCTTGTACTGTTGAATAGCATTGGTTAAGAGCAAATGTACTGGCACTGTTCTCAATCTTAAGGGGAAATGTGTTCACTCTTTCACCAATAAGTTGTTACAGATATTTCTTAGATGCCCTTTATCAGCTTGAGAAAGTTCCTTTCTATTCCTACTTTGCTGACAATTTTTATAATAAACAGATGTTAAATTTAGTAAAATACTTTTACACTGATTGAAACAACCATATGATTTCCATCTTTAATCTGTTAGTGTGGTGAATTATACTGATTTTCATATATGAAACCAACCTTGCATTCGTGGGATGAACTCCACTTGGTCAGGATTATGCTTTCATATTTTCCTGGATTTTATTTGCTGTAATTTTGTATCATTTTATGTTTCTGTGCTATATTGCTTTTGTAAATCATAATAGGAAGTCTGGTTTTACTACCAATAAGGTGAGAAACCATTGGAAAGTCTTGAACAGAGTAATAGGTGATTTGATTTAGGAATGGAAAAGGTAAGGCAAATAAAGGCCTATGGCAGATTAATAAAACCAACAATTTGATACAAACTAACTTCAATATGAAGGCATCTTAGCTTGAATATCAAGCTAAAAACTTACAGTTGGTTGGAACATATCACACAGAAAATGATACTCCGGAAGACTATTTTCAGACTGCTAAAGTTTAACCATAGAGTTTTATATATAGCCTGTGGCAATTAATAGGGTTCCCTGGTGGCTCAAGACAGTAAAGAATCTGCCTGCAATGCAGGAGACACAAGTTCAGTCCCTGGGTTGGGAAGATCACCTGGAAAAGGAAATGGCAACCCACTCCAGTATTCTTGCCTGGAGAATCTCATGGACAGAGGAGCCTGGCGGCCTACAGTCCATGGGGTAGCGAACAGTGAGACACAACTGAGTGACTAACACTTTCATGACAATTAATGACACTTCGTGTGTTTTGGGATGTGGGGATCTAATAGATTTTTTTTTTAGCCACACTGACATGAATTTTTTTTTTTTTAAGCTAACGAACTTACCTTGAGTGCAGGCTAACCTGAGGCAAGAGAGGAAGGGTGTTTGCAGACTTATATTAATATTAATATAGATATATATATAATGATTGTGATTTTCTGATGGTTACCTTAATAGTTATGCATGAGGTATTTTCTTAATAAATTTTCCTATGTTTTCATTCTTTATAATCTTGTTAGATTGCATTTACCAGCTATTACGTCCTTGAACTTATGCATGTAGTTCACTCACCAGTTTGTGTTTTAGACGTTCTTTCCTAATGCATAAATACAAAAGATGTTTGTTTTCTTGGTATCTTGTAGACTGGGAGTATGCATTTAAAAACAAGGAATTTCCATCAAAGCAAGTTATTTATGAAGAATCATCCAAAGTAATGATGATGGGAAGAAGCCATCTTAGTTATAACCTCAACTGCTCCAGTTGGAGAGGAGACTCTAAAAGTAAGGACTGGTTTAAGAACCAGTTGGGAACTCAGGAGGTACATGCTAGTCAGCTGATCATCACTCATAGAGAAATCCTAAATGAGGATCACAGTAATGAATATACTAAGTCCTGGCAAACTTTCCATCAGGATACAATCTTTGATATAAAGCAGAAACGTAATGAGCCACAAAAGAGAAGTTACCGGAAAAAACCTGTCGAGATGAAACGTAAGAAAGTCCGTGTAGAAAAGAAACTCTTGAGATGTAATGAATGTGAGAAAGTGTTCAACCAGAGCTCATCTCTCACTCTCCACCAGAGAATCCATACTGGAGAGAAGCCCTACGCGTGTGTCGAGTGTGGGAAAACCTTCAGTCAGAGTGCAAACCTAGCTCAACATAAGCGAATCCACACTGGAGAGAAACCGTATGAGTGCAAGGAATGCAGGAAAGCCTTCAGCCAGAATGCCCACCTGGCTCAACACCAGAGGGTTCACACTGGAGAGAAGCCTTATCAGTGTAAGGAGTGTAAAAAAGCCTTCAGCCAGATCGCACACCTGACTCAACACCAGAGGGTTCACACTGGAGAGAGGCCTTTTGAATGTATCGAGTGTGGAAAGGCGTTTAGTAATGGTTCATTTCTTGCTCAGCATCAGAGAATTCACACCGGCGAGAAGCCTTACGTGTGTCATGTGTGTGCAAAAGCCTTCAGCCATCGTGGGTACCTAATTGTCCATCAGAGAATTCATACAGGAGAGAGGCCCTATGAGTGCAAGGAATGCAGGAAAGCCTTCAGCCAGTATGCACACCTTGCTCAACACCAGAGGGTTCACACTGGAGAGAAGCCCTATGAATGCAAAGTATGCAGGAAAGCCTTCAGCCAGATCGCGTACCTTGATCAGCACCAGAGGGTCCACACTGGAGAGAAACCCTATGAGTGTATCGAATGTGGGAAGGCCTTCAGCAACAGTTCCTCACTTGCACAGCATCAGAGAAGCCATACCGGAGAGAAGCCTTACATGTGTAAGGAATGTAGGAAAACGTTTAGCCAGAATGCAGGCCTTGCTCAGCATCAGCGAATTCATACTGGAGAGAAACCTTACGGATGTAACATTTGTGGGAAAGCCTTTAGCTACAGTGGGTCTCTAACTCTCCATCAGAGAATTCATACTGGAGAAAGGCCCTATGAATGTAAGGACTGCAGGAAATCTTTCAGGCAGCGAGCACACCTTGCTCATCATGAGAGAATCCACACTATGGAGTCATTCCTGACTCTTTCCTCCCCCTCAGCCTCTATGCCCAGTCAGCTGCCAAGACCTGTAGGCTTTATCTCCTAAATATGCCTTCAATCTGACTCCGTTAGTCCATTTCCATTCTATCAATGTTTGTCCAATACACCATAATCTATTTGACACCAACTATGGGAAGGGCTCTCTAACCCATCCCCCTGTACTCCTGTTAGTAATCCATACTGCAGTCACACTTGCATTTAAAGGGTCTGATCGTATCACTTCTCCTTCATTAAAGCCCTTCACTGGCATCCCGTGGGGCTTAGGTCAAGGTGCACATCACTCAAAACAGCCTAAAAGACCCCTGCCCGCCAATACCTTGTCCCACTTTACATTTCAGAGTCCCATTTCCTGTGACTGTCTCATTCCTGGGCTACTTAGCAAAATTCAGAATTCATACTGCAGCAACAACTAGATCGGGGTTCCAGTTCTTACTGTTCCATCTTCTAGCCCTCTAGTTCTGGAGAAACATTTTGTTCCTTGTAAGCATCTTGTCTTTTTTTATTTCTATTATAGAAATAATAATGGTACTACCTCAAAAGTTAATGGGAGGATTAAATGAGATAATGCACGTAAATTGCTCAGCACAGTGCCTAGCATAATCAATAAGCATTAATGTAAAATAAAAAGGTAACTATACAAAGAAGACCTGATCATCTTAGCAGTGAAATAACAAAACAGCTCAAGACCCAGGAGACTAAAGATTTTTGAGTAAAAGAGCAGCCCTTGTTCTGAAGCTGAATGAAAAGGGTATCCAACACAGTAGAGTTAATGTTGGAGTTCATGATGATAGTTAAGATGATGGCTCCTGTTTCAGTACAAACATGGAAATATGATTTTGTTGATAAGAAAAACTAACTTCATTATATATTCAGTTTTAAGAAACCAGGTGTTAAACATCAATTGTAATAAGTAAAATTTACTGAGATTTATTCATCATTTACATTTAAACAAAGGCACTATAGTCCTCAAAAGACAAAAAACTTTAAAAGATCAATAACCAAAGAAGATTAGAAAACAAAATTTAACTCAGCGTTCCTAATTCTAGGTAGATGAATCATGTTAAATCCATGTCATTTAAATAGAAAAGGTGTTAGGTTCTAAGCTGTAATTCCAAGACCAGAGGGAAAAGAAATCAAAACTATAGGTCAAAACTCATAAACATGTTTGATTTGTGTGAAATTTAAAATGAGTACCTTTAGATGGGCATTTGTTTTCCACTTTTCCACAGTTCAAACCACTACCTGTTGCCTTATATCTGACTTGTTTTACACTTTATTACTTCCTGACTCCTGAAGGCTTTGTGCAGTCAGTGCTGGAACCATTTCTCATGTGACTATAAGTACAAACAAAATGAGTAAAGTTTAATGGAGGATGAGAAGAACAGACATTTCATCCTTCTGTAGAGGAAGATTCAGTATTATACAGATGTTAGTAAGCCCCAAATTAATCTATTGATTCTTTGTACCTAACAAAATCCTAAGAATTTAAGGCTTGAAACATCGTGTTTGTCAACACACACGTAAACATTCACAATAGATATACACATAAAGGAAATATATAATAAAGGTGCTAGTTCATTGTCAGTAGCTTAACAGTATTGGTATATGAGATTCTGCTCAAAATTATTTCTGTACAAAACAACAGTCTCATTCTTTTATCCAAATGCAAAACAAGTCATTAGAGGATACCATACATAATCATGGGAAACAGTCTCCCTAAATACAGCATGAGATCCAGAAACCACACACATGGATTCTTGACTATATAAGAACTTTAATGAGCTTTTATATAGTCAAAAACAGTACAAAAGGTTTTTAGATGTTAGCATTGAAAAAATTACTAAAATATGTTTAACCTATGAGATTGATATCCTTAACATAAAAGTACTCCTCCAAATTATTTAGAAAATGACACCTCCTCTTATGGGTAAGGGGAATAAAGAGATAACTGATGAAAATGATAAGTAGTGACTCACAAGGATCAGAATACAAGTTAAACAAGTGAACTACCATCTTTCAATGTCGGACTGATAAAGTTTGCGCTGCAAAAGCATAGGAGAGAGGAGGTACTTCTGTGTACTGATGTAAAGGTGACTTGTCAATATCAGAATTTTCAAGGCTTGCTTATGCAATTAAACACTTTTGCCCTTCCATATCCTATAACATAAAACAATTTAAAAGGTATCAGAAAAGAATCAGATTTTGTTAAAGACAAAAGGGGAAAAAGTGCTTATTCATGAAATGTAGCAGAAACAGCTGTGACCTGAAATGTCTGCCTGACGGATTTCAGTAACGGGAAGTCAAGTCTATCCAAAGGTCTCTAGAGAAGCTCATGCTCTAAGCTGGCATGTGTAGAGGCTGGGGGGTAACAATTACAAGACAGTTTGTGATTTTTTCTGTGAAAGTTATGTCAGTATCCCTACCAAAGCTTTTCCCATTATACTCATCTGTAAGTAAAGTAAATTAGATCCTTCTTTCACACCATTCAGAAAGATTAGTTCTAGTTGAATAAAATCCTAAATGTTAAATAGTAAAGTATTAGGAGAAAACAGGATATGCTTATGACTTTGCTGTTGGACATACCTTCCCAAACTAGACAAAAACGAAAATCACAAAGTAAAGATTAATGAACAACTTGATTGTATCAAAAGTTGTTGGGTCACTAAGTCTTACCCAACTCTGCAATCCCATGGTCTGCAGCATGCTTTTAAAAAGACAAAAGAAACAAAATGGGGAGAAGCTGTAACGAAATACAAAAGGAAAGGGGTAAGCACACCTATAAAAAGGTAAAGGACGACCAAGGGAGAATAAAGAGGAACGAAGGACAGTAATGGGTGAGTCAAGAGGACATGCAGCCTGCTGACGCCGAGCCCCTGCCCAATCTCACTAGCAGTGAGAGACGCAAGCTTACATAGTCTAATTCAAAGACTTGGCAGTCACATAGAGAATAACTCCTCGTCAGTACCGCTCTGGAGGCATGAAGTTGTTAGAACATTAACCCCTTCAGAGGGCAGTATGGTTAGTACATGAAACTGAGAACTATCTAAATTTCCATCAGTAGAGAAATACCGGCACCAGTTTCAAAGAATGGACTGGTAATGTTGAGGAGGATTTGACTAAAAGGCACTGATTAAAAATTTGCAGATTAATAGAGACTATATATTTAAAATACATTTCTGTATGCAAATATGCAGAAATAAGTCCTGAACAGACATCCAATTTGTAAGTGTTTTGCAGAGGGACCTGGAATGGGACATTCTGGTCAAGAGGGTAGATTTATCATTATCTGTAATGTTTTAAATAAGAATGTTATCATTAAATATGAAAAAATTCAATGAACTTACAGAGAACTAGAGCAACTAGAAAGAGAGTTGGTAGCTTAAGTTGAAAGCTTTCCTGGAATTTGGAGACTCTCATCGTCTCTCCAGGCCTTCCCAGGCACACTGAAATCCCAGTAAATTGCTTCATTCAGCGGAACAGATCTATAGTGAGAATAACCAAAGCCTATTGTCTACCTAGGAGAGTCAAACAGTATCATTCTCAAGTGTGAACAGACAGCTGAGGATCATCACAGATGATGGAAGAGTATCAGCATGATGAGGACCAAGAGACAGACTAAACCTGGAGCAGGTGAAGTTATATAATGAGGATAAAACTAAAAATGTACATTTGAAATTGGAATAGATGTTACACTTTTAAAGCAAATATGAGAAGCTACCAAAAAGAAATAAGACAACTCCTAAGAATTAAAAAAAAATTACTGTTATAATAGAAGGTTTCAAAGAAAGTTGTGGAAATTCTTCCATTTCATAAATTTGGAAGAAAATGAGAAACAAAAGGGACTTGGAAGTCTAGTGGAAGACCTGTCTAGTTAATGCGAGTTCCACCACACACACACACACACACACTAATAATCATAGAGAAAACAGGAATGTGTCAAAAATGATTAAGTCTTTCTAAACTGAAGAAAGTTATGAATGCTCAGCGAGGAATGCTCACTTGAATGTTGGGCAGGCTGAACTGGCAAAAGCCATATTATAATAGAAAAAAATTTTTTAAAGACACCCAGAAATAGGCTTGTGGAATTCTGTAACACTGAAGAGGACACTATCCTAAAGGCTTTCAAAAAATGTGAATTTCTCCTAATAATGACTGAGATAGAATTAGCATTCCCTCCAGTGAGCAATATTAGATGGTAGAATACAGAACAGCAGCTTCCAACTTAAGACTTGAAACTGCTTTGAATATAGAAGTTTATACTGGAACGGTAGTGAAACGAGGCCAAATACTGATATTCTTTATATACAGTTTGCTTCGGTTTACGTCCACTTGTCTTTCAATAGGGCAGTGAATGATTAGCTTTAGCAAAATCTGGATGGAAAAGGTAAAAAACAGAATCTAACCTAGTAAAGTGGTGTTGAGGGTGACTAGGATGATCACTGTAAAAATCAGACCAAATTACTGGTAGGCTAGATATCCAGGGAGTCAGTGAAGAGAAACTTCAGGGAGAAAGGAAGGGATGGGTTACATTAAATAAAATTAACAGAGTTTGAGGATTTCTGTAATATGGTGAAAACAAACATTCATCAGAAGGAAAGACAATTACTGGCTTGGGAAAAAACAAAGGAGAAGCCATACCAGATATCATGGTCCTAAAATAAAGCAAGCCCCATAAAATGTGACATGACTTTGGAAACAGAATATGGGGAAAAGAACTTACGTTGAGTACTGGGATCATAACACTGGACTTGTAGAGGAGGAAATGTAATCTTCAATAGTGCCTGACTCTGACTCTTTGAGAATATTTATACAGTGATAATGATCTACTGCTATTTCCAGCTTTAGAATAGACAAATCCCTTAAGTCTCTGTATCTGTGTGCATGTATGTGTATAACAGACCCCAGGGACTGTACTGTACCATCATGGAATTCTCCAGGCCAGAATACTGGGGTGGGTAGCCTTTCCCTTCTCCAGGGGATCTTCCCAACCCAGGGGTCAAACCCAGGTCTCCTGCATTGCAGTGGATTCTTTACCAGCTGAGCCATAAGGGAAGCCCCTTATTTCCAGCTTTAAACTAGACAAATCACTGCAGTCTCTGTATGTGTGTATATGTCTAATATCTATTTAATAATATAAAGGCAAAATACAGCTGATAGACTGTATGGTTGGAGGCTGACAGGGAAATAAGAGCTTGAAGCAAGGATAAGGGGCAATATGCTCATGGTATATGGAAAGGATTCAGGAGATCTGTCAAAGGTCTATAGAAGAAATGTAGGTTAGTTGTATTTGAAGTTAAAACACATCAGAGGAGCTATTACAACCCACTTGGTGGTATGAATTAAATCCTTACCTTTCATGAAGACTCGGGGAGTATATAAAGTTAGTAAATTTACAAATAAAATTAAAGCAACTGTAATCAGGACTCTGGCAGAAACCCAATTCAAATCAGCTTAGGAAAAAGGTATTTATTAGCTCCTATAAATGAACGATGCAGAGCATGTATGTCACAGCCTCAGGTATGCTGGACTTGGTGCTCAGGCCCATCAGATTAGTAACTCACAGCTGTGCTTTCACTCGTTTCATCTTTGGCAGGCAGAAATCAGTAAGATAGTTGGAAAACCCCTAAATATTTGAATCTAAATAGCACAATTTTTAGTAACCCACAGGTTAAAAGAAAAGGCAAAACAAAGCATTTTGGATTGTAACTAGTAACACAGCATGTCAAAATACATGGAAAGCAGCTGACACATAACTTAGAAGGAAACATCACTAAATTGTAAAATAAAGCTCTCAATGGCTTCAATCTCACCTCTATCAGATTAGAAGATGAAGAGCAATGAAACCCAAAGGTAGCATAATAATGGAAATAAAGAATAGAAATCAATAGGAAACAAATATAAAAGGTCAATAAACCCAATATATCTTCACTCAGACAACATGAAAGAAAATATTCCAGTTACAAATACCTGGAACGACAGGGATGACATCACTACAGTTATTAAGCAGGTGATAAGGGAATAAATACTGTGAACCTTACACCAAAAAATTTGACCACTGAGATAAAATGGAAAACCTTGCCATTCATTTTTCAGGAGAAATTCCTGAAAGATTCAAACTGCCAATCTTACTCAACCTCTTTAAATTTATTGTTCTATCCTTTGTCAGGTGCTTTTTATAAAGGAATAAATGTTTGACTTCTTGATATATCTGCCACAGCAATAGATCCAGTTTCCTACAGCAAATTTTATAACTTTCATGAAGTAAATCCAAGCTTAAACTCACCTTTTAGGATCTTATATAAATAATGAAGCATGCAAGGTAGATGAGGTTTTGTCTATTAGCAAAGATCATTAAAATCACAGTCAAAAAGTGTCAACAGAAGAATTAACTATCCTGCAAAATTAACTTGTATTCCTGGTATCTTGCAAACACATTTGAAGAAATATAGGATTGGGGGCTTCCCTGGTGGCTCAGTAGTAAAGAAATCACCTGCAAATGCAGGAGACAGGTTTGGTCCCTGATCCAGGAAGATCCCACATGATGTGGAACAACTAAATCTGTGCGCTGCAATTTCTGAGCCTGTGCTCTAAAGCCCGGAAGCCACAACTATGAACTCACACCCTAGAGCCCTTGGTCCACAGCAAGAGAAGCCGCCCCAATGAGAAACCCCACGCACCGCAACTAGAGACTAGCTCTCACTTGCTGCAATCAGAGGAAAGTCCTGCAGCAACGAAGACTCAACACAGTCATAAATAAAATTATATTAAAATTTTTTTTTTTAAGTATAGGACTCATCTTGTTTGAGAATCCCTTAGACTGAAAGGAGATCAAACTAGTCAATCCTAAAGGAAATCAGTCCTGAAATTCATTGAAAGGACTGATGCTGAAGCTGAAGCTCCACTATTTTGGTCACCTGATGTGAAGAGCAGACTCACTGTAAAAGACCCTGATGCTGGGAAAGATTGAACATGGGAGGAGAAGGGGACGACAGAGGATGAGATGGTTGGACGGCATCACCGACTCAACAGACAGGAGTTTGAGCAAGCTCTGGGAGTTGGTGATGGACAGGGAGGTCTGGCATGCTGCAGTCCTTGGGGTGACAAAGAGTCAGACAAGACTGACTGAACTGAACTGACAGGAAACAATTAAAAATAAGTGCACAATCTGCCTTGACTTTTCCCAAAGAGCTACTCATTCTCTTCTAAATGACTGAAAATTCATCCCATTTTTTGGCAATGTGGTAGAAGTACTGGGAATCAAACATATGGCAGGCAGAAATCAGTAAGATAGTTGGAAAACCCCTAAATATTTGAATCTAAATAGCACAATTTTTAGTAACCCACAGGTTAAAAGAAAAGGCAAAACAAAGCATTTTGGATTGTAACTAGTAACACAGCATGTCAAAATACATGGAAAGCAGCTGACACATAACTTAGAAGGAAACATCACTAAATTGTAAAATAAAGCTCTCAATGGCTTCAATCTCACCTCTATCAGATTAGAAGATGAAGAGCAATGAAACCCAAAGGTAGCATAATAATGGAAATAAAGAATAGAAATCAATAGGAAACAAATATAAAAGGTCAATAAACCCAATATATCTTCACTCAGACAACATGAAAGAAAATATTCCAGTTACAAATACCTGGAACGACAGGGATGACATCACTACAGTTATTAAGCAGGTGATAAGGGAATAAATACTGTGAACCTTACACCAAAAAATTTGACCACTGAGATAAAATGGAAAACCTTGCCATTCATTTTTCAGGAGAAATTCCTGAAAGATTCAAACTGCCAATCTTACTCAACCTCTTTAAATTTATTGTTCTATCCTTTGTCAGGTGCTTTTTATAAAGGAATAAATGTTTGACTTCTTGATATATCTGCCACAGCAATAGATCCAGTTTCCTACAGCAAATTTTATAACTTTCATGAAGTAAATCCAAGCTTAAACTCACCTTTTAGGATCTTATATAAATAATGAAGCATGCAAGGTAGATGAGGTTTTGTCTATTAGCAAAGATCATTAAAATCACAGTCAAAAAGTGTCAACAGAAGAATTAACTATCCTGCAAAATTAACTTGTATTCCTGGTATCTTGCAAACACATTTGAAGAAATATAGGATTGGGGGCTTCCCTGGTGGCTCAGTAGTAAAGAAATCACCTGCAAATGCAGGAGACAGGTTTGGTCCCTGATCCAGGAAGATCCCACATGATGTGGAACAACTAAATCTGTGCGCTGCAATTTCTGAGCCTGTGCTCTAAAGCCCGGAAGCCACAACTATGAACTCACACCCTAGAGCCCTTGGTCCACAGCAAGAGAAGCCGCCCCAATGAGAAACCCCACGCACCGCAACTAGAGACTAGCTCTCGCTTGCTGCAATCAGAGGAAAGTCCTGCAGCAACGAAGACTCAACACAGTCATAAATAAAATTATATTAAAATTTTTTTTTTAAGTATAGGACTCATCTTGTTTGAGAATCCCTTAGACTGAAAGGAGATCAAACTAGTCAATCCTAAAGGAAATCAGTCCTGAAATTCATTGAAAGGACTGATGCTGAAGCTGAAGCTCCACTATTTTGGTCACCTGATGTGAAGAGCAGACTCACTGTAAAAGACCCTGATGCTGGGAAAGATTGAACATGGGAGGAGAAGGGGACGACAGAGGATGAGATGGTTGGATGGCATCACCGACTCAACAGACAGGAGTTTGAGCAAGCTCTGGGAGTTGGTGATGGACAGGGAGGTCTGGCATGCTGCAGTCCTTGGGGTGACAAAGAGTCAGACAAGACTGACTGAACTGAACTGACAGGAAACAATTAAAAATAAGTGCACAATCTGCCTTGACTTTTCCCAAAGAGCTACTCATTCTCTTCTAAATGACTGAAAATTCATCCCATTTTTTGGCAATGTGGTAGAAGTACTGGGAATCAAACATAATAGGGCAGCAAGAGGTCAACTTGGCACAAGATCATCAAGCCAAGGGCAAAGGAAGTAGGTTCTGCTGTGTGTGGAGTCGGCAGCTGAGGGGAAGGCGGGCTTGGTCCTCGAGGTGGGATGGCCTGAATTTGGGGGGAGACTGAGATGTAGGAGCAGTGGAGGCGTCTGCACTTTAAGAAGTTAAATAACACAAGTTCTTGAATTTAAAATCAGTTGGTAAATTTGGGGACTTTCTAATTTCTCATCTGTTACCTCTTGCCCAGATTGCCTGAATTTTTTTACATATGAGTCTGAGAAAGGAAAAACTGCCTATTTGGTTTTTGTTCTTTTTCTGCCTTCTAGTGGGTTAACTAAAGATTTATTATTCCATTTTATTTAATTGCTTACATCTCTTTAAAAAATGTTTTAGTGGTTACTCTTAAGGTTACAATGTACATCTCTAATTAACCAGAATACGTCTTCAAGTAACAAGTTATTACAGGATGTTTCCTAATCTCTCCCATCCTTTGTGTTTGTCATATATTTACACTTATACTGCTATAGCATACAGCTGTTGACAGCTATCTTCCAGATGTCCAACAATACAAGAGAAGACTCTACACATGGACATCACCAGATGGTCAACTCTGAAATCAGATTGATTATATTCTTTGCAGCCAAAGATGGAGAAGCTCTATACAGTCAACAAAAACAAGACCAGGAGCTGACTGTGGCTCAGATCATGAACTCCTTATTACCAAATTCATACTTAAATTGAAGTAGGGAAAACCACTAGACCATTCAGGTATGACCTAAATCAAATCCCTTATGATTATACAGTGGAAGTGAGAAATAGATTTAAGGGACTAGATCTGATAGATAGAGTGCCTGATGAACTATGGAATGAGGTTTGTGACACTGTACAGGAGACAGGGCTTAAGACCATCCCCATGGAAAAGAAATGCAAAAAAGCAAAACGGCTGAGGAGGCCTTACAAATAGCTGTGAAAAGAAGCGAAGCGAAAAGCAAAGGAGAAAAGGAAAGATAGAAGCATCTGAATACAGAGTTCCAAAGAATAGCAAGGAGAGATAAGAAAGCCTTCCTCAGAGATCAATGCAAAGAAAGAGAGGAAAACAACAGAATGGGAAAGACTAGAGATCTCTTCAAGAAAATTAGAGATACCAAGGGAACATTTCATGCAAAGATGAGCTCAATAAAGAATAGAAATGGTATGGACCTAACGGAAGCAGAAGATGTTAAGAAGAGGTGGCAAGAATACACAGAACAACTGTACAAAAAAGATCTTCACGACCAAGATAATCACAATGGTGTGATCACCGACCTAGAGCCAGACATCCTGGAATGTGAAGTCAAGTGGGCCTTAGAAAGCATCACTATGAACAAAGCTAGTGGAGGTGA
>SJXO01005719.1:77237-110545 GCA_006408615.1 Connochaetes taurinus
CTCAGTCGTGTCCAACTCTTTGCAACCCCGTGGACTGTAACCTACTAGGCTTCTCTGTCCATGGGATTCTCCAGGCAAGAATACTGGAGTGGATTGCCATTTCCTTCTCCAGGGGATCTTCCCGACCCAGGGATCGAAGCCGGGTCTCCCGCGTCGAAGGCAGACGCTTTAACCTCTGAGCCACCAGGGAAAGAAAGTGAAAGTGGAGAGTGAAAAAGTTGGCTTAAAGCTCAACATTCAGAAAACAAAGATCATGGCATCCGGTCCCATCACTTCATGGGAAATAGATGGGAAACAGTGGAAACAGTGTCAGACTTTATTTTGGGGGGCTCCAAAATCACTGCAGATGGTGACTGCAGCCATGAAATTAAAAGATGCTTACTCCTTGGAAGAAAAGTTATGACCAACCTAGATAGCATGTTGAAAAGCAGAGACATTACTTTGCCAACAAAGGTCTGTCTGGTCAAGGCTATGGTTTTTCCAGTGATCATGTATGATGTGAGAGTTGGACTGTAAAGAAAGCTGAGCGCCGAAGAATTGATGGTTTTGAACTGTGGTGCTGGAGAAGACTCTTTGAGAGTCCCTTGGACTGCAAGGAGATCCAACCAGTCCATCCTAAAGGAGATCAGTCCTGGGTGTTCATTGGAAGGACGGATGCTGAAGCTGAAACTCCAATACTTTGGCCACCTCATGCGAAGAGTTGACCCATTAGAAAAGACTCTGATGCTGGGAGGGATTGGGGGCAGGAGGAGAAGGGGACGACCGAGGATGAGATGGCTGGATGGCATCACTGACTCGATGGACGTGAGTCTGAGTGAACTCCGGGAGTTGGTGATGTACAGGGAGGCCTGGCGTGCTGCGATTCATGGGGTTGCAAAGAGTCGGACACGACTGAGCGACTGAACTGACTGAACTAAAAGGAAATTATGTTGCCTTCATTTATTCCATTTGCAGATCTCCGTGCGTATCCGAGTACACGCTATGGCTCAGATCCCTCTGCTTAAAGAACTTCATTTAACATTTGTTTTAGAGTAGGGTCTTCTGGCAATGTATTTTCTGTTTTTCTTTCTTTGAGAAAGTCTTCATTTCTCTATCAATTCTGAAAGATATTTTCATGAAAATTTTCATAGAGACAGATCCCCCTCCCCATTTTGTTCCTGTGTAATGTCTTAACAAAATCTTTCCTGGTATTAAGCTTTATAGATTTCTGTTCTGTTGTCATTATCCATTATTTATTCAGATATTTATCAGTCATTTCCTCTGTTTCTTCTGGGACCCCATTATGTTATGTGTGGGGACAACAGATCTTTCCCCAGCTCTAGGGTGATCTATTCCTTGCTGTCACTCCTGCCCTCCTTAGTGTTCTGGTTTAGCTACTTTTTATTGACTTACCTTCAAATTCAGTTATTCTCTCCTTGGCTGTGTCAAGTATACCTATGAGCCTGTTGAACATTTTGTTCATCCCTACTGTGTTAATTTTTTATTATTTCCATTTGATTCTCACAGTTCCATCTCTCTGATCAAACGACCCACCTAATTTGCCTGTTAAACACCTTTTGCATTAGAGCCTTTAACATATTACTCAGTTATTTAAAATTCTGTGTCAGGGAGTCTGGTTCCAGTTCTTGAATGCTTTTGTCTCTTAGTGGTGGGTGTTGATTTTTCTTGTAGCTTTGTAAAAATTACTTTTGACCAAACTCCATGTATCTTGTGTTGGACAGTAGAAACAGAAGTAAATAGATTTTAATCCTTAGAAATGGTCATGCCATTTCTTGTTAAGCCTTTCATGTTTTCATTAATATAGTTAAAAACTGGATGAGGTATAGGGTTGCATGTGGCTATGATCATCCTAAGTTCATCACAGCCTTCAAAATTCACTAGTGATTCCTTAAAGTAAGGGCTTGTTTTTCACAGGTTTATCTCAATGTCTGGGTGACCTTCAAATTTAAGTGTTCCCTTTTGACTATGCCTTAAGAGAAAATCCAGCTAAACTAAGGTTATTTTCATTCATTCAGTATTAACGAGTGTTTACCACTTACTTTGCACCAGTCACTGTACTAAATGCTAGAACTTGTAACTCCCCTAATACCTCATAACCCTCTGCCATTAGTTTGTACATCTGTACTTTCTCTGTTGCCTTCAATAGCCTCCCAACATTTGTGTGCCTAGTAAATATCTATCCTGTCGTTAATATGATCAGTCTCCAAAAGTGATCAATCACCATGGAGCTCACTATCCTTGACATTACTTGTGTACCTGGTATGCTTCCATATTTAAATAGTCTGTATTCCCTCAACTGCAAGTGCCTGCAGGCAAGAACAGTGTCTTATTAGTACACATGACATGTTTTAGGTTTGTGACCATTGATTTGGAACCAACATCTAGGGCAGATTGGCAGAGGACTTAACAAATTAGAGAGCTGTGTGTACAAAACAGTAGTGAGAAAAGACAAGGCCCTCCACAAGCCTTCTCTGTGTTGTCTGCTCATCCATTTGCTTGAAGTGCTATTTTTATGCTGATTTTGCAGACTGATATGACAAGTTTAAATGGAAAATTAATTGTTCTATTATACTGCATGCATGCTCCCTTCATAAATCCAGTTGTTATTTTCTCAGCTATGTTCAGTTAGAGTGACCTAACCATGTGGTCAAACGATCCACATAGCTGTCTTAACAAGATATGGGTATTTTCAAAAATAGCTTTTGCAACAGGAAAACACAAAGAAGAGTCCAATTATATATAACCCAGTTCCAAAAAAAAAACTCTGATTTTATTTCTTACATATTTTGCACAAACTGGAAAGGGACTGAACACTATTGTATATATAATGAACAGCTGACAAGAAAAGAGCCTGGCACATAAATGCAGGGTTTTTCTCATGTATTAGTTTAGTTTGCCATAATGAAACACCATAAACTGAGTGACGTAAAATTCATTTCTCCCAGTTTTGGAGGCTGGAAGTCTGAGGTCAAGACGACACACGGCTGGATACTGGTGAGGGCTCATTAGTCTTCTTGTGTCCTCGCACAGCAGAGATCTCTGGTGTCTCTTCTTTTAAAAACACCATTCCTATTATGAGGACCATATCCTCAAGACCTCATCTGACCCTTACTATATCCCAAAAGGCCTCAATTCAAATACAGTCACATTAGAGGTAAGGTTTTTAACATGAATTCAGTCCACAACATCCCATTCTCCACCAATCACTTGTTGCACACCAGTGTTCTTACATAAAAATACCAATGTTTATTTATATAAATATAAATTCATATACAAACAAAATAATAATTTCTCCCCATTCTGAATCCTCATTCTTCAGTACATCCTGTTTTTTTTTTCCCCATTAGCTTGTCCCAGGCTTGTTAGATTTTTCACACTATGATGATCATGTATCTTTATATCAATAGAAACAGTATGGTAATGATTCTATCGCTCCACACAATTGTGAGTGCTATTATCTCTTTACTCAGTCTTCTTTATTCTCACCGACAAGTTACTGTTAGCTGAAAATGGCACCCTGGTTTGTGAGAAAATCCCTTCTGTGATACTTCTAAGGGACAAACTCAAATTCTTTCTTCACATGACCTTAAGTCAGGCTCACAGATCCATCCAGAAAAATGGATTTACAATGTACTTTGTTGTACATGACCAATGAAATAGCTTTAAAGTTACGATGGAAATAAAGTACCAGTTGTTTTTATCAAATGAAAAATGCTCTTCATTAAAAAGGACTGACCCAATCATCTGAGCTTGTTATTTTGAAACTAAGATGTCTGATAAAGTCACTGCTTCAGTTGATTTCAAATCCTCCGATCAAATCACCAATGACTTGTTCTTTGGCTTTCAAAGTGAGACACAACATCAAACTGCCCCATTTTTACAGTTTGTGTCACAGACATGCATGTTCCCATGCCTCTGTCTCTGCTACTCGGCTGGCCTCCCTTTCTGCTTTTACATATTTAAAGCAATCCTAAGCCTTTTCCTCAGAATGTGTGTTCTGATGTCGAATCAAGGATGAGCTCCGACTGTACGCCTTCCCACATTTGCTACATTCATAGGGCTTCTCGGAGGAGTGACTTCTCTGATGCCGAATAAGGTCGGAGCCACTGCTAAACGCCTTCCCGCACTCATTACACTCGTAGGGTTTCTCTCCAGTGTGACTCCTTTCATGGAGGATGAGGGACGTCCGCTGGCTGAAGGCCTTCCCACATGTTCTGCACGTGTATGGCTTCTCTCCAGTGTGAATTCTTTCGTGTTGGGCGAGGTGTGCACTCTGGCTGAAGGCCTTCCCACACTGATCACATTCATAGGGTCTGTCTTCACTATGAATTCTCTTATGCCTCGTAAGAGAGATGCGGTGACTGAAGGCTTTCCCACACTCCTCACACTGATAGGGTTTCTCTCCAGTATGAATTCTCTGATGTTCGATAAGAAATGACTGGCGCCCAAAAACTTTACTACACTTATTGCATTTGAAGGGTTTCTCTTCAGAATGAATGTTCTGATGTATTTTAAGGTTGGCAGTTCCAGAAAACATCTTCCCACACTCTTTACATTCAAACAGTTTCTTTTTCTTTGTATGGACTTTCTGGTGTTGGATAAGGGATGAATGCCGATTGCAGACCTTCTCACATTTATTACACTGGTATAGTTTCTCTTTATTATGAATTCTTAGATGTAGAATAAGGGTTGAAAGCCGCCTGAAGATCTTCTCACATTTATTGCATTTGTAGGGTTTCTCTGAATTGTGAATTCTCTGATGAAGCATAATGGATGAAATTCTATTAAAGGATTTCCCACATTTTCTGCATTTATAAGGATTCTCTAAATGGTGACTTCCCTGCTGTAGACTGTGACTTAAGGCCTTCTCACTTTCACAAGTTTTCTCTCCAGTGTGAATTCTTTTATGTATAACAAGAACTGATTTCTTACTGAAGACTCTCCTACATTTATTGCATTTGTGTATTTTCTTTCCACTGTGAATTTTCTTATGAAGTAAAAAAGATGACATGCGAATGAAGGCTTTCTTACATTTTCTGCACTGGTAGACATTTTCAACAAAGTGGATTTTCTGATGTATACTGAGAGATGAGTACTGACTCAAGGCCTTCCCGCAGTCAAAGACTTCCTTTTCACCATGAATTTTCCCATGTAGGAGCAGGGATGTTCTCTGAATGAAGCTTTCCCCACATTTATCACATTCAAAGCTTTTCCTTCCATTGTGGTTTTTCTGGTGAAGAATGAGGGATGAGATCTGTCTGAAAGCTTTCCTACAACTACTGCATTCATAAGGCTTCTCCCCAGCATGAGAGTTCTGATGAAATTTAAGAGATAAGCTCTGACTAAAGAACTTCCCACAGTCATTACATTTTAAAGATTTCTTCTCTGAATGTACTTTCTTGGGTTTTATTAGGGCTGAATTTTTCCTGCAACCTCTCTTTCCTGTGGGAGCTTTTTGTGACGTGGAAACTGGTTTCTGATAGATGCTTTGCCCAGATTTGTTGCATTGATTTGGAGGTAACTTCTTGGTCTCACATTTAGACCCTAAGTCTGAAAGACATCAAGAAATTCAGTTTGTTTTCCTGTGCTAAAAAAATGAAGTTTTTGCAATAATTATCAATCAAAGTACTAACAATGATGATAATTTCAATAATAACTCTTTGAGTGTTTTATTATAGTTTTAACATAGTAAGGACCTTATAGAAATATTTAATAACAAATTCACAGAAGTACAATTTGAAATGAATAAAGGTTTTATTATTGAATAAATATATACCATATACTTTGGAAGAAAAGCTATGACAATCCTAAACAGTCTATTAAAAAACAGAGACATCACTTTGCTGACAAAGGTTCATATAATCAAAGCTATAGTTTTTCCAGTAGTCATGTATGGCTGTGAGAGTTGGACCATGAAGAAGGCTGAATGCTGAAGAATTGATGTTTTTGAACTGTGGTGCTGGAGAAGACTCTCCAGAGTCCCTTGGACCGCAAGGAGATCAAACCAGTCAACCCTAAAGAAAATGCTGAAGCTGAAGCTCCAGTACTTTGGCTATCTGATGCAAAAAGCCGACTCATTGGAAAAGACCCTGATGCTGGAAAAGACTGAAGGCAGGAGAAGGCGGTGACAGAGGATAAGATAGCTGGATGGCATCAATGACTCAACGGACATGAGCCTGAGCAAACTCCAGGAAATAGTGATGGACAGAGAAGCCTGGCATGCTGCAGTCCATGGGGTCACAGAGTTGGACAAGACTTAGCAACTGAACAACAACATATACCACATGAAACTCCATAAACTGTTCAATAGATAAATGTAGTTTTATTATAGGAAATGTCCAGGAAAGGCAGAAGGTAAACTATAGACAGACACAATTTGACAAAACTCAAAACATAAGAAAAAGATGATCTGAATAGGCACGTATCTATTTAAAACACTGAATTGGCAATTAATAACCCTCCAAAATAGAAAGTACCCAGGCCCATATGTGTTTGCTAGTGAAATCAATGAAACATTTAAGGAAGACATCATTCCAATTCTCCATGATCTCTTTCAGAGGACAAAAGCAGAGGGAATACTTACTACCTCATTGTATGAGGTCATCATTACCTTAACACCAAAACAAGACACACCATAAGAAAAGCAAAGTACAGACCAATATCCCTGTTAAATCTAAACAAAATACTAGCAAAGCCAAATTCAACAGTACATTAAAAGGATCGTACACATGAGCAAGTTGGACTTATACCTGGAATGCAAGGGCAGTTCAACACAGGAAAACAAATGTAATATATCACAATCACCAAATTAAAGGCATAGGAAAACAAATGTAATGTATCACAATCACCAAAGTAAAGACATAGGAAAATAAACGTAATACATCACAATCACCAAATTAAAGGACAAAAACCACACGATCATCTCAACTGATGCAGAAAAAGCTTTTGACAAAATTCATCACTCTTTCATGATAAAAAACACTCAATGAGCTAGGAACAGAAGGAACTACCTCAATTTCACACCAAAAACAGCTTAAACATTGATTAATTTGAATAACTGAATTAATTCAGTAAAGTGGCAGGATATAAAATCAACAGTCAAAAATCAGTTTTGTTTCTATATACCACCAATGACCACTCCATAAAGGAAACTGAGAAAACAATCCCATTTACTATAACATCAAAAAGGATAAAATATTTAGGAGTAAGTTTAACCAAAGAGATGAAAGACTTGTACACTGAAAACTACAAACATTGCTAAAAGAAATCAAAGCTAAAAATAAATGGAAAGACATCCTGTACTTGTGGATAGAAAGACTTTATACTGTAAAACTGTCCATACCACTCAAAGTTATCTACAGGTTCTATACAATCCCTATCAAAATCCCAGTAATATTTTTTGCAGTAGAAAAAAGTCCTAAAATTCATATGGAATCTCAAGGGACCCTGAATAACCAAAACACTCTTGAAAGAGAGAAATGAAGAAGGATGCTTCAGACTTCCTAATAATTAAGATGGTGTGGCAGTGGCATAAAGGTACATATACAGACCTATGGAAGAGAACAGACAGCCCAGAAATAAACTCTTACATATCTGGTCAAATGATTTTCAACAAGGGTGGCAAGACTGTCACAAAAGGGAAAGAACAGTTTCTTCCACAAATGGTATTCGGAAAACTGGGTACCTACTTGCAAAAGAATGAACATGTACCCCTTAGTTACACTATATACAGAAACTAACTCAAAAATAGACTAAAGACCTAAAATGTAAGACCAACAATTATTGCATTCCTAGGAAGAAAACACAGGGGAAAAGTTTCAGGACATGGGATTTGGCACTGAATTTCTTGGCTATGGCACAAAAAGCACAGGCAACAAAATGAAAGAAAAGAGAATGAGACTATATCAAACTTAACTTTTGTGTTTCAGAGAAAACAACAGGGAAAAGGCAACCTATGGATACTGCAGATCACACATATTATGATAAAGGACTAACATGCAGAATATATAAAGAACTTCTACAACTTAAAGACAAATTACCCTATTAAAAAATGGGCAAAGGACTTGAACAGATATTTCTCCAAGGAAGACAGACAAATGGCCAATAAACACATTAAAAGATGCTCAACATCATTAATCATTAGAGAAATGTATATTAAATCCACAATATCACCTCATAACATAAAAACAGCCAATATATATATTAAAAAAAAAAAGAAGAAAACAAGGGCTGTAAGGATGAGCAGAATCTGGAACCCTTGTGTGCTACTGGCGGAAATGAAAAATAGTGTAGCCACTGTGGAAAATGGTATGGTGGTTCCTTAGAAAATTAGAAACAGGACTACCATATGATTCAACAACACTAACACTGGGTATATATCCAAAGGAATTGAAATCAGGATCTTGAAGAGATTTATCTGTACACCCATATTCACTGCAGCATGAATCACAGTAGCTAAGATGTGGAAGCAACCCATATGTCCACTAACAGATGAATGAATAAAGAAAATGTGGTATATACATACAGTGGAATATTATGTAACCTTAAAAAAGAAAATCCTTCATGTACTACAACACGGATGAACCTCGATGACATTTTGCTAAGTGGAAAAAAGCTAGTCACAGAAGGTCAAATACTGCATGATTCCATTCATAGGAAGTATCCATAGTAGTCAAAATCATACCAAGGGCTGAGTGGAAAGGCGGGAAGAATTAGTATTTAGTGGGTACGGAGTTTCAGTATTGCAATATTTAAAAAGTTCTAGATACCTCTTGTTCAACAATGCAAATATACTTAACTGTACATTTTTAAATGGTTAAGATGGGAATTCCCTGGCAATCCAGTGGTTAGGACTCTGTGTTCTCACTCCCAAGGGCCCAGGTTCAATTCCTGGTCAGGAAACTAAGATCCCACAAGCCAAGCAGCGCAGCCAAAAAATAAATAAATAAAAACTAAATTTAAATGGTTAAGATGGTAAATTTAATGTTATGTGCTTTTTACAATTAAAAAATTAAAGTCATAGCTGTAAAAATGAACTAAAAACACAACAAAATTAAAAAACCTATAATTTGACCAATCAAAGAGGAATCTATCAATACTAGAGAAGGAAATGAGTTCTTGAAAAGCAGTCAAAATAAACGCTTATGGGAAAGATTTTTAGTTTTTTTTTTTTTAAGGAATGAAGACAATGATGCAAGTCAGATTATTATTAATACAATCACTAGAGAAGTCAGAATACACACGCTTTCTCTGAAGGGAAATATGAATACCAAAGCAGGATGGGGATGAGGCTATTAAAACCTGAGCTTCTGAGATCAGAAGCTGGGGTTCAAATCCCAACTCTGCTGCTACTTCCCAGTTAGATGACCTTGGGCAAGTCACTGAACTTCTTTAGCCCTCAGGTTCCTCATCTATAAAATAGGAATAATAAGAGGACCTACCTTATAGGGCTGTTGGGAGGAACCTGTACTTAAACAAGAGTATCAGGACTTCCCTCGTGGTCCAACAGCTGTGAATTCACCTTGTTATGTAGGATACACAGGATCGACCCACAGTCGGGGAACTAAGACTCCACATGCCATGGAGCAGCTAAGCCTGTGAGCGCTGAAGCCCATGTGTCACAACTAGGGAGTCTGTTTGGCAATCCAGCATGACACAACTAAGACCAGACGTAGCCAAATAAATAATTTTTTTTTAAAAAAAGAATATCATGGGACTTCCCTGGTGGTCCAGTGGCTAAGACTCTGTGCTTCCAATGCAGGAAGCCCAGGTTCAATCCCTGGATGGGGAAATAGATCCCACTTGCCTCAACTAAGAGTTCACTTGCCGTAACTAAGATCCAGAGTAACCAAAATAATAAATAAATATTTCTTTAAAAAAAAATAAAAAAATAAAAATAAAAAATAAAAAAAGAATATCAGATACCTAGTGAGAGGCTTGTTGAACATGAATTATTTGCCCTCTGGGGACACATACTGAAGAGACTTGAGTTTTCTGCACAACCTTGGGGTCTGTGAGGTGGAGAAAGTGGCTCTCAATTATTATCTTAAAGATGGTGCCCTTTCATGACGAAGGCACTCACCCAAGCCCCGGCGTCTTCTCACTGGGTCAACCATCCAGGGCGCCTTCCCTTTCTCCAATAAGGTGATCACGTTCGGTCTCCGAAAGGAAAGTCCTACAACACAGGAAAAACATTGGAACTGAGCATGATGTGGGCACCACAGCTACTAGAATCAGGCTTTGTCTCAAGAAAAATGGGGTTTATTCACGCAAAAGGAGCACAGAGGATGTGAAGGGTAGGTGGAGAAAAAGGATGAAAGGTCAGTCATAGACAGCAGAGCTATTCACTTCTAACTCTACAAAACCAACTACTCTGGGGAAGAGTTGGAGCAGAACTCCTGAGGCTGGTCATTTGGTTACAGTCTTCCCACATCCAAGCCCGCGGTCCTCTGGTCTGCTGTAACCCACACTTCCATGCCAGCTGCTCCCCGTCAGCATCCACCAATAGCAGTACTGGTGGTTTCCATTTCTGCTTTGCTTTTTTCCCCTGTGACTCCCAGAACGAGCCTCATGTCGCCCCCTCAGCAGGACAAACAAAACAGCCAGTGCTCCCCTCTCCTTCTGAAATCTGAGTCCCATCTCCAAAGTCCTAAAACTCCAAACTCTTCCCTCTGTCCTCCCAGCCCTAGGATGGAGGATGTGTCCTGTAGTTACCATCTCTGTGTTACCTCAGCATCCAATATTTACCTTTTAATAGTACCTGTTAAAAGTCAATTCTTTAAATTATTTCTCTCAAAAACAACCCAAGTCCTCAAAAAGTTATATATATAGTTACTATTGATATATGACCAGTACCTACCACTCCTAGACATATACCCAAGAGAGATGAAAATATGCATCCACACAAAAATTTGTACACGAACATTCATAGCAGCAGATTCATAACAGCCATACAGTGGAAACAGCCCAAATGCCTATAACTGGTGAATGGAAAAACAAAAGGTGGAATATTATTTGGCCATGAAGAGGAAATGTACTGATACATGCTACAATGCAGATGAACCTCAAAAATATTACCTTAAATGAAAGAAGTCAGACACAAAGACAACATATTTAATTTCAATTTTATGGAACACCAAGAAAGGGAAATTCATAGACAGAAAGTAAACAATGGTTCAGTGTTTGCCTAATCTGGGGGCGTTAGCTGGCACAGGTAAATAAAAAAGTGATTGATGCTAGTCACAGGCTTTCTTTGCGGGGGTAATGAAGATGTTGGAGAAGACTCTTGAGAGTCCCTTGGACTGCAAGGAGATCCAACCAGTCCATCCAAATGGAGAACAGTACTGGGTGTTCATTGGTAGGATTGATGTTGAAGCTGAAACTCCAATACTTTGGCCACCTGATGTGAAGAGCTGACTCATTTGAAAAGACCCTCATGCTGGGAAAGATTGAAGGCAGGGGGAGAAGGGGACAACAGAGGATGAGATGGTTGGATGGTATCACTGACTGGATGGACATGAGTTTGAGTAAACTCCCGGAGTTGGTGATGGACAGGGAGACCTGGCGTGTTGTGGTTCATGGAGTCGCAAAGAGTCAAGACACGACTGAGCAACTGAACTGAACTGACGATGTTCTAAAATTGACTATGGTGATGGGTGCTCAAGTCTGTAAATACACTTAAAAAACCAACTGAACTGTATACTTCACATGGGTGAATTGTGTAATATGTGAATTATACCTCAATGAAGCTATTAAAAAAAAAAAAAGCCAAACTGGAGTGGCTTCTATTCCCCTGACTCAACAGTCCAGTTGTGGATCATGGGAGCAGCAGAGCCTTACCGAGAGAAACCAGGTTCTGGTAGTTTTCCAACATGACGTCTTCATACAGATCCTTCTGAATGGGGCTCAGCCATTCCCACTCCTCCTGGGAGAAGTAGATGGCCAAATCCCCAAATGTCACTGGTGCCTGCAATGGAAAAGCAGATATCCTTTCACTGTGGGCTTGTGCTTCCACACAGCTGGAGAAAACAGTGGACTTCCAAACATGGAAGACACATGATGCCAGGGTTCTGTGAAGGCAACACTGAGGCTCCGAGATCAAAAGGGGCAGTTGTAATAAATAAAACACAATGCAATACGATACAGCTGGCATTAAAGGTTTCGTTCCATAAAAAGCATATCAACTTGGACTTACGCAGCACTGACAAAGACAAGGCATTCCTCTAGGTACCCTGCATGCACTGTCTCACGTTAGGCAGCGACTGGGGCACTGCCAAGAGGACCACAGCAATGTTACAGATACGGGAACTGAGGCCCAGGGAGGTGAGGTAACTCACTGGAGGTCTAACAGCTTGTAAATGGAGAAGCTGGGGTTCAGTCTGGGCAGTCTTGCTTCTGATTCATGTCCCTAACCACATGTGAGTGCATTATATGTGGCAAAATTTTTGCAGATGTTATCAAGGTTAAATCAGTTGAGCTTGAAATAGGAGGAAGTAGCCTGGATTATCTAGGTCGGCTCAGTGTCATCACAGGAGGCCCCCAAAGCAAAGGATTTTCTCCAGCTGGCGGGAGAGGCAAGCGGAAAGGGAAGTCGGGGAGGTCTGAGCATGAGTGGTTCTGGACCTGTTGATGCTGGTTTGAAGATGGGACAAAGGGAGCCACTCGGGAAGCGGAGGAGAAGGAATGAAATTTTGCCAGTAACCACTGAGTTCAGAAGAGGACCCTGAGCATCAGATGGGACCACAGCTGGCAGACAGCTTGATTTCACTCTTGTGAGACCCAAAACAGAGGACCCAGCTAACCCAAGCTGGGTCTGAACCCCAACCCACAAACTTGTGAAAATAAATGTATGCTGTCTTGAGTGGCCAAGTTTGTGGCAACAGGGAACGAATACACACAACTTAAAGGGCAAAAGTGTCTATTATGAGAAACTGCATTCAGGAGGCTTACTGTAGAAAATTGCTTGATCGCTAAAATCTTGAAACATGCCTATCATAGGAGGCTGGCTCACTGGCCTGGGTCCAACTAACTCTACCTGAATACCTACAGGGTCAGAAGTCTCTCAAAGTTAGAGAAATTTCCTCCTTGTAAATACAGGCTGTACAAGTAGAAACAACAGCAACATTACAGACTTAACTCTGGAGGACAACATCCAGCCCTCTGCCCTAGCAGGTCCCACCTGGGCACTCATGTCCACCTTGAGAAATCACGGTGTCTCTAGCCTTCTCTCTGGGGAGGGAAGACAGGCAGAGCCCCTGGAGACACTGAATGAATAGGTGAAAGGTCATGCACACACTGAGAGAAAAGAAGAGGGGGCCCCTGCTCACGCTCTCACCCTCTGAGGTGATGGAAGGAAACCAGGGACCATGTCTTGCCTGGGTCTCCATGAGGCCGGAAGGAAAGAAATGGTTTCCTACAAGGCAGAAGAACTTTCCCAAAGGAAGAGCAGTCACTACTTACCTTGGCCTTGGACTTCCCCCGAGCAGCAGGCATCCTCTCCTCCGTCTTAGGGCTCATAGCTGGAGGAGGGCAGAGCACTGAGAAGGTAGGCCTGGGGGAGAAGAGAAGCCGTGAGACTGCCTGGGCCACCGGGAGGGCCCACAGCCTCTGGGCCCACACCTTGGTCACACACACGCACCGGGGAAGCTCAGAGCATCATCTGAAACATTCCTGCCCTTTCTCAGCATCAGGGAGAAGCTGCAGCCAACACTGTCTATTTCTGAGATCACAGGAGGCGCCGGGTCAGGAGACAATGTAAGGGGCAGACGCCTGCTCTTCCAGCTGACAAGTAGCTGTGGCGTGCCCGCCACGTGCCAGGAGCTGTCCCAGGGGCTGGTGGGGAAGCAGAGTCAGAGCAGAAAGGCACCCGCTCCCAGTCCCTTACGTTCCAGCAAGGAAGACAGGCCCACACAGAGACCAGCGTGAGCCGCGATCCCTGCTGTGAAGGAAACAGGACCTGAGCAGGGAAGAGGGGGCAGGCATCGGGGAGGCCTCTCAGAAGAGGCCACCCGGAGCCAAGGCGTGACTGCAGCACATGCGTGAGTCACCTGGGCACAGGGAGAAAGGCATTCTGGGTAGAGGTACAGCAGGTGCAAGAGCCCTGCAGCAGGCGCACGCTGGGCGTGTGGAAGGCAGAGAGAATGCAGGTGAGCGGAAGCAGCGTGAGAGAGCGGGGAGATGGTGGGCCTGCGACAGGCACACACTAGGGGCGTGGAGGGCAGAGAGAATGCAGGTGAGCGGAAGCAGCGTGAGAGAGCGGGGAGATGGTGGGCCTGAGGTGACTGGGGTCAGGAGGGACTGGGTCATGAAGGGGCGACAAGCAGTTTGGAATTGATCTAAGTGTGGTAAGGTGTGGGGAGGGGTGGCAGCTGAGCAGAGGAATGATGTGACTGACTTAACATTTAACAAAAATTTTTTTTGGTGGCTATGTGGCCAATACTATGGATGTGTGCTGGTGGGGTAGGAAGGGGGAAGCAAGAGCTGCAGAAGGGGCTCATTAGACACATGTGCAGAACTCTGGAAGAGAAACCTCAATGGTGTGCACCAGGGTGAGAGAGTAAGAGGCGAGACGTCAAGAATCCTCCAAGGGAGGCCCTCTATCACCCTGCCACTCTATACCTGTCTTGTCCAACATGAATACCAGCAGACACTGAGTTCTGGAAGTAAGAAACTGTTTCATTTTATTTCAATTATTATTAAAACCATAAAAATGATAACTAATAAATTAAAATTTATCTCTAATCTAAGATTAAAAACTGATTCTTAGTTCAGTTACTGTAAAACTTTTAAGTATGTCTGGGACAATTTGGGTTTGTTTATTTGGGCCATGCCATGTGGCTTGTGGAGTATCTCAGCTTCCCAGCCAGGGATGGAACCCAGGGCACAGCAGTGAAAGCCCAGAATCCTAACCACTAAGCCACCAGGGACCTCCCTCTAATAATAAATTTTACAAAATTTAAATATAGATCAAATATCTCCAATAAAAATTAAGTGTCTGGATTGAGGTGCACTCTAACCATAAAATACATACCTGATTTTAAAGACCTAGTATGAAAAAAAATAGAATGTAAAAAATCCCATGGGTAATTGTTTATATGGATTACAAGTTGAAAAGATAATATGTCAGATAAAGTGTATTGAGTTTTAAAATGTATTATTAATAAGACTATACAATGTTGGAAAGACAGTCTCTTCAATAAATGGTGCTTGGAAAACTAGACAGTCATATGTTAAAAAAAATGAAACTAGATCATTCTTTAACTCCATACACAAAAATAGGCTCAAAAAAGACCTAAACGTGAGACCGAATACTATAAACCTCCTATAGGAGAACACAGGCAGAACACTCTCACACAACCACAGCAGTATCTTCTTCAATCCCTCTCACAAAAAAATGGAAATAGAAACAAACAAAAACAGATGGAATGGGACCTGCTGCTGCTGCTGCTGCTAAGCCGCTTCAGTCGTGTCTGACTCGGGGCGACCCCATAGATGGCAGCCTACTAGGCTCCCCCGTCCCTGGGACTCTCCAGGCAAGAACACTGGAGTGGGTCGCCATTTCCTTCTCCATTGCATGAAAGTGAAAAGTGAAAGGGAAGTCGCTCAGTCGTGTCTGACCCTCAGAGACCCCATGGACTGCAGCCTTCCAGGCTTCTCCGTCCATGGGATTTTCCAGGCAGGAGTACTGGAGTGGGGCGCCGTTGCCTTCTCCGGGAATGAGACCTACTCAAACTCAAAAGCTTTTGCACAGCAAAGGAAACAATAAACAAAACAAAAAGACAACCCACAGATTGGGAGAAAATATCTGCATCAACGTGACTGGTAAGGGATTAGTCTCCAAATTTACAAACAGCTATGGAAACTAAGATCATGGCATCTGCTCCCATCACTTCATGTCAAACAGATGGGGAAACAGTGGAAACAGTGACAGACTTTATTTTGGGGGGCTCCAAAATCAATGCAGATGGTGACTGCAGCCATGAAATTAAAAGACACTTGCTCCTTGGAAAGAAAGTTATGACCAACCTAGACACCATATTAAAAAGCAGAGACATTACTCTGTCAACAAAGGTCCGTCTAGTGAAAGCTATGGCTTTTCCAGTAGTCATCTATGGATGTGAGAGCTGGACTATAAAGAAAGCCGAGTGCTGAAGAACTGATGCTTTTGAACTGTGCTGTTGGAGAAGACTCTTGAGAGTCCCTTGGACTGCAAGAAGATCCAACCAGTCCATCCTAAAGGAGATCAGTCCTGAGCGTTCATTGAAAGGACTGGTGTTGAAGCTGAAACTCCAATACTTTGGCCACCTGATTCGAAGAGCTGACTCATTGGAAAAGACCCTGATGCTGGGAAAGATTGAGGGCAGGAGGAGAAGGGGACGACAGAGGATGAGATGGTTGGATGGCGTCACCGATTCAATGGACATGACTTTGGATGAACTCCGGGAGTTGGTGATGGACAAGGAGGCCTGGCGTGCTGTGATTCATGGGGTCGCAAAGAGTTGGACACGACTGAGCGACTGAACTGAACTATGATACTTAACGGCATCAAAACAAACAACCCACTCAAAAAGTGGGCAGAAGACCTAAGTAGACATTTCTCCAAAGATGACACACAGATAGCCAATTGGCACATGAAAAGATGTTCAACACAGCTAATTATTAGAGAAATGCAAATCAAAGCTACAATGAGGTATCACTTCATACCAGTCAGAATGGCCATCATCAAAAATCCACAAACAATAAATGCTCAAGAGAGGGGGAGAGAAGAGAACCCTCCTACATTACGGGTGGGAATGTAAATTGATACAGCCACTATGGAGAACAGTATGGAGGTTCCTTAAAAAACTAAAAGTAGAGCTACCATATGACCCTGCAAGCCCAGGCCTGGGCGTGGATCTGGAGAAAAACATGACCTGAAAGGATACCTGCACCCAACGTTCACTGCAGCAGCGCTGCCAACAGCCGAGACACGGGAGCAACCTAAATGTGTACTGACAGCAGCGGACAAAGGTGCAGACGTACATACAAGGGAATGTACTCGGCCACCAAGCAAAATGAGACGGTGCCGTCTGCAGCAGCACGGATGGGCCCAGAGAGTGTTTTACTGAGTGAAGTCAGAGGAGGAGGAGTGCCGTGTGACATCCTCATATGTGAAATCTAAAAAGAAATGACACGAAAGAAGTTACTTACAAAACAGAGAGAGACTCACAGAGAACGAACTCATGGCTGCTGCAGAAGGCCACGTACACACTGCTGTATTTGAAATGGATGCTGGGTAGTCTGCAGTGTCTGCCAATTTCCATGGTGTGAAGACTGCCCTCAGAGTGCGCTGTAAGGTATCAGACTGATGCCACTGAGCCTGAGGCTGGGGAGACGTGTACGCTACGGGCTTGCGTGAGCCGGGGTAGGCCAGCTCCAGCACTCCACTGCCACGCGGCCTGTAAGCTCTTCCGACTAATGTCCCTGCGCAGCACAGGAGGGCTCATGTCTAACTCAGCAGCCTGAGAACACCCCAAAGCAGCTGCCCAACCACATAAAACTCCTGAAGTCTTCTGTTCTTTTTTCTGCAACAACCATATGACTTTTGCGTTCCACGTCATGATAAATCTGTGTTAATATAAAAACTGTGTTTAAAATCACTTACCAGATTCTTCCTTTCTGATTCCTCAAGTCAAGTGGACTGCTCCAGGAAGTGGCGCGGCGTCCATCCTGTGGTTTCTCATAGCTGCTTGTGCTCGTCACATACCGTGAACTGAAGGTGTGTGATTCTTGTCCACAAAGTAATTTCCTCCGAGGAACTCAGCACAGCTGAGGAAAGAACAGCAGTTTGTCATTAGATAATTCTGGATTCAAAGTTTGCCTCTGCCAATTACTTGCTGTGGGAGAACTACATAAAGCCTCAGCCTGCTCACCTGTACAATGGGGTAAACACAAATCTGCCTCACCCTTAGCTGGTAGAAGCTTACCCTCAACAACAGGCACACGGTTATCTCTCGCCTTCCTTTTCCTTTTTAATTTGGTATACACCAAGCATCACCAAGGATGCCTGACACCCACCAAGAGGGCTGCAGTAAGAATTCTCATACGGGGCTGGCTAGAGACTGGCACCTTGGCAATGCCGCTTAAGACTGAGGGTGCACATGCTATCTGACCCGGGTGTTTCTGATGCGTCTTTGGACATTCCTGCGTGTGTGTAAAATGACAGGGTTTGCAGGAGGAGCCAGGGCAGGGCTTCGGTGGAAGGCATGCATCTGGAGCCAGGCAATCTGGGTTTAGCTTCCAACTTCGCCACCCACTCCCGAGTGACTCAGACGCCCTCCCTGTCCTCTCTGGGCCTCAGCTTCCTCAACAGCCAAACGAGGAAAATAACCAGGACAACTCCACAGGGCTGCTGTGAAAATTAAATGAATGAAAACACTCAATGAACTCAGGGGAGTGCCAGTGCTAAACAAGTGTTAGTTTTTAAAAGTATCATCATCTTACTAAGTCCAAGCTCACAGTGCTCAGCATATGACAGACCAATAAACCAAGAGACGAGCTGCTGGAACAAGGAACAGTGCCTTTATCTGGAAAGCCAGGAGATGAGAAGGTGGTGGACTCATGTCCCAAAGAACCACCTTGCCTAAGTTAGAATTCAGGCTTCTTTTATGCAAAGAGAGGAGGGAGTAAAGGCAAACATTTCCTGGTTCCAGTCAGCCTCTGAAAGGGATGTGTCAATTTCTTCCTTCCTGCCATCATTCACAGGTGGCCCTGCTCAGGATGATTCCAGAGACCTAAACAAAGATATTTTACCTCCATGCTCATTACCTGGCAGACAGAGTTCCCAGAGATGGGCCACTGTGTGTAACTTAAGCTTACAAGCAATGGCCCTTTAGTGATTAACCTGTAAGAGAACAGAAAGGTTCTCCCCATTATGATTAACTACCTGTCAAGAGCCTGGAAACTGCCTAACAGTAAGAAAAGGAGTGAGGGAACACTACATGCACACACGGGGCACCAAGTAGCCTTACAAGGAATAAGGCAGCACGACACCAGTGGGTCTTTCCTGGGAGTAATTTTGCTCCCAGGAGATGCAACGTCTGGGACATTTGTAGTTGTTCCAGCTTGAGGGGTGAGGTGCTCCAGGCATCTAATGGGCAGAGACAAGAGACGCTGCTAAACATCCTGCAAGGTTCAGGACAGTGCCCAGAGCACAGAACGAACAATCAGGCCCATGATGTCAGCTCTACTGAGGCTAAGAAATCTGCTGTGCCTGTCATGTGTGAAATGATTTCCAAGACATGGTATAATGATGGAAAATAGGTGTAGAGGAAAATGCTTAGGTAAAAAAAAAACAACAGGATATGAATACTTGAGTGAAAAGGCACGGACAAGTTCTGGAAATGGAATAAAGAAGTTGGTAGCAATGACTGTCCCTGAAGAATGGAACTGGGTCACTAGGTTTCAAAATTCCCTTTTCCCTATCTATGCTTTGGCAAATGCACAGACAATCCCCTCTTCGAAACAACACAAAATAAAGAGGCTGGATCCCACTATACCTCAGGGGAGGGATCTCAACCTCCTGTATTCTGAGTCCCAGACCACAGCGTGGGAAAGGGCTGTGCAATTTAGCACAACACTAAAGCCTTGCTCCTAAGATGGGGATGGCTAGAACCTGGATGAGTACAAGCTTCAAAACTTACTGGAAAGCTCTACCCCACACTGCCGCCAGTGTTGCTGGCTCCTGGCTCTGGATACCGTGGGGCCGGAGCCTCAGCCCTGACTGCCACCCCAGGCCCAGGCAGGAGGAGCCAAAGGTCGTGGTGGTGGCCAATGGGGGCCGTGGCGAGACGTCGCTGCTTGTGGTGAATGGCCAGGCTCCTTCCCCGAGCACTACGCCCCATCCATTCAACAAGGACACGTCCAGCATGAAGGCGGGCAGCAAGGTGGCGACCAGGAACCCCCACGACACTGCTGGGCACGAAGACTACGACGGCTGGAGCCCCTGTCCCACCAGAACACCCGCCTCGTGCCCACCTGCCAGGACATCACGAAGCCCACCAGCTATGGCAACGTTCTCACGGAGGGCTTCCCTGAGGTCACATGTCTCTGCGTGGGGTCCCCATGCTGCTCGCTGGAGCTGGGGAAGGACGCGGAGAGGCTGCACAAGCTTCAGGAGGCCCAGCTGGAGACCACCTGCATGCAGGGCCAGCGTGCTCTCTACCTGGAATGTTCTGACATTTCAGGAGAACGAAGAGAACATCTGAGAGGCCGCTGAGGCTGCCCTGAGCGTTCTGCAGAAGGCACAGTGGCAGAAACAGAGCAGCTGCACCTGCGCCTCGGACACCTCCCTGCAGGCACACAGCCCCCATGGCAGGACGGACAGGGCCCAGGTCCTCACGCACAGACTGCCCTCCGGATCCGGCCCCTCCTTGGCTCTCAAAGGGCGCTTGGAGTCGGGCGTCTCCAGGACCTCGTGTGTGAGGCCTGTGGTCAGGCTCTTGGCACATTCTGGAACTCTCTCCTTTCCCAGCTGGGGCTCTGACCACAAGCTCCCTTCCAGCCAGGCGATGGTGGAGGGGAGCGCAGATTCTGTCCCTCTGGACCCCAAAGCTGGCATTTGTCCCCAGGACTCAGGAGTGCCCTCATCACAGCCAGCCCCCAGCTGTGTCCGCCCCTGCACAACAGGTCCTCAAGGCCTACGCCTGAAACGTGAAACGACATCCAGTACGTGGACAAACGTGGACCTGGCGGCCTTCCACAGCTCCCAGGCCTGCTCTCCCAGGCCACCCCTCCCTGACTTCTGAGAAGGCAAGGCTGCATCCTCCAGCTTCCAGCTTTCTCCCCCCAGGAACTCGGGCAGCATGGTGGGGCCAAGGCCCATCAGGGGACACGGGCCCCAGCCCCAGGTGTTGGGGCTGCACAAGCCCTCTCCCACCTCCTCATGCAGAGGACTTCAGTCTCAGCCCTCAGCCTGGCCACCATCTTTCCAGGGCTGGACGCACAGGGGGCAGAGAAGAACTTCTTTCAAAAAGCATTCCCTGGACCATCTATCTGACTCCTGCTCAGCGTCTCCTCACCTGCAACCCTCCCCCCACCAGTCCTTGCCAGAAACCCAAGGTGAAAAGTAACATCAGCTCCAAGTGACCTTGGGCAAGTCGGGTCTCTCTACAGACTGTTGCCCTACCTGCAGAAGGACGGCCCTGACCCATTAAACCGTCATCACGCTTCCCTCTGTCCCTCACCAGCCCCACTTCTGCTGAGAGGTGGAACCACATGTGGAAGCCAGGCCATCCTGGCCGCCAGGGAGAACAGACTCGATGAACCCCCAGCACAGATTCACTGAACTTCCTGGAAGGTCTGGGGTCAGGGGCCCAAAATTTTAAACAAGTGCCCCGGGTGACTCTGACGTCCCATGGATTGGGAGCTGGTGGCTTCTGAGTAAGCTCGAGAATCAGCATTACCTAAGATGAGTTCATGGCAGCAGGGGGCTCCTGCCCGCCCCAGTTCTCTCCCACATCAATCCCCTCCCTGGCCCAGTGCTTCAGCCTCCAGCGGGCCTAAGAAAGAGAATTCTGAAGTCCGCCCTACCCCATCTAGGTTCCCCAAGGCCCAGCCATGGCCTGGGAAATCAACAGAGCATTCTGTCCAAGACCTCGTGGTAAAATCACAGTCTAGGGCAGAGGTCCAAAAAATACAGTGTGGGGGCCAAATCTGGCCACTATTTTTGTAAAGTTTTGCTGAAACACAAACACACAAAAGTTACTGGACAGTGGGACTTCCCTGATGGCACAAGGGATAAGAATCTGCCCACCAGGGCAGGGGACTCAGGTTCGATCCCTGGTACAGAAGATTGCACATGACACGGAGCAACTAAGCCTGTGCGCCACAATTAATGAGCCCATGAGCCACAACCACTGGGCCCGCATGCTGCAACGACTGAAGCCTGCATACTTAGATAGCCTGTGCTTCGCAACAGGAGCAGCCACGGCAACGAGCAGCCGGCTGCTCATCGCAACCAGAGACAGCCCGCGCAAAGCAACAAAAACCGAGCACGGCCAAAACTAAGAAAGAATTTTTTTTAAGTTACTGAACAGTGGCCATGCCTCCCTTCTGGGTGCAGCACCCCCGCGATCCGGGGGGCTCTGGTGGGTGTCGAGTGGGGGACAGGTCCTGACATACCTGAAAGGCGCAGTCTCACTGCCTCTGTTCAGCCAGCTTGTTCCTGCTGTACCACCTGTCTAGTATTTTAAGCTCACTCTTACCCTGAACCTGAAAGCCCCAGACACCAGGGATACAGGAAGGTACTTTCTCCAAAGACGCAAGCACAGCTGAACAGAAAACACAGGCTTTGCACCTGAATGTCAGCCCTGCCATTTTCTCTGCTGGGCGTGGGAACAGATTTGACTTCCTCACTTAAAATGGGATAGGGCTAGGAATGTCCCTACTGCAGGGAAGTACAGCGGTCAAGACTGCCTTTGACAAGATATTGGAAGCACTGATCACTGGTATCTCCTCTTCCCTCCCCGCCATAAAATTATTTTCTCGTATACTGAGAAGCCCCAGAAGAGCCCACAGACTCTCACAGCTGTAGCTCTCAACCCTGTTTGTACACAGTAATCTCTCGGGAGTTTTTTAAATTAAAAACTGAGGGCGGGGCCCGATGCCAGAATAATCAAGTCAATCTCTGGGACCTGAGTCCAAGCATGTCTTATTCCTATCTTCTAAGATTTCTACTCTATGCAAAGCCACAGTTTAGACTACTGCCCCAGTCTCAGAGCCCCAGGCTGGAGATCTCCCTGTTGAACCCCAGACCTGAGCACTGGGGAGGAGAAAGTCTTTGATAAGCTCGAATTCTTATATTCCCTGATCCAAGAATTCCAAGGATGGACTTCTCTGGTGGTCCAGTGGCTAAGAATCTGCCTGCCAATGCACGAGACATGGGTTCGATCCTTGGTCTGGGAAGATCCCACATGCCTCGAGGCAACTAAGCCCACGTGTGCCACAGCTACTGAGCCTGCGCTCTAGAGCCTGGGATGCTCTGCAAGAACAGAAGCCACCATAATGAGAAGCCGGCACACTGCAACTAGAGCAGCCCCTGCTCCCCACAACTAGAGAAAGCCCGAGAGCAGCAATGAAAACCCAGTGCAGCCAAAAATAAGTAAATAAATCAATAATCTTTTAAAAATAGAATTCCAAGGGGTCATTCCTGGCGTTGGAGTTAACTGAGATGTCCACAGGAAGCCTTGGTGTTAATACTGAAAATGCACCCACTGTCACTGTATTATCCCTTCACCCTGCTTTACTTTTTGACACTTACTGCCATCTGCTATAAATTTAACTTCATCTCTCTACTAAATGCAAGCACCAGATGAGTAGAAACCTAGTCTGTCTCGTCAGCCTGGCCCACGGCAAGCATCTGAATGCTGAGTGAGGGAGTGCCTCTCAGAGCCTACCCAGGCTGCAGGCCACAGATATCCTTTTTTTCTTTCTCATCTCCAGAACAATATCCCTCTATCCCCTCTCTTGTCGAGCCCCCTCCCTCTCTGGCCCACCCTGAGGCCCTGAGAATGTTCATGGTGTGCCCTCATCGTGGTCCTGCACACTAGTAGTTCTTGACTAGGAGGACTGTATCCTTCACAGGAGGCCAGGCTGTGTCCAGAGACATGTCTGCTTGTCAAAACTGGGGAAGCGGGGTGTGCTACTGGCTTCTAGCAGGTAGAAGGCAGAGATAATGCTAAACATCCTACAATATATAGGACAGCCCTTCCCTGTACTCCATTCCAACGAAAAACTATCTGACTCTAATTATCCAAAGTGCCAAAGCTGAGAAGCCCTGGACGGGCTGACAGATGTCTCCAGATCTGCGTTCCTAGGAACACTTCTCCCCAGTCCCTGCCACCTCCCACCTTGGATGGCAACCCCACGCGCTCCCATCCGGGAAGACCCTCTGCTCCTGCCCTCCCAGGACCCTGACCAGAAAATTCTGAATGCAAGCCTGACCTAGACTTTAAGGTTATTTTACCTCTCGACCTAAAACCCTTTCCCTGGGGCTCCACTTTTTGCTTTTCTTCTTGGGTGGATTTTATTCTCTGTGAAATCTCGGCAGTTACTACACTAATAATAAAGCAATTATCATTTATATATTGCTTACTTGTGTCGGGCACTTTTCGATTGGGTTGATCAAAAGGTTCACTCGAGTTTTTCCATAACATTTTACAGAAAAACCCAAGCAAACTTTTTGGCCAACCCAGTACTTAACATTCACCACAAGCATAAGTTCAGTACTATTATCTCCATTTTGCAGTGGCAAGATAAGTGACCTCTCCCCAGATCACACAACAGCTGAGTGATGGAACCAGGAGTCCCAGAGTCCCCCAACCTACACTGTTCGGAAGCAAACACACAACCATATGCAGTCACAGGTCCCAGAGACCAAGGAAGGCTGCATGCATGTGTGCACCGTCAGTCCTGTGCAACTCTTTTCTGACTCTATGGACTGCAGCCCACCAGGCTCCTCTGTCCATGGGATCTTCCAGGCAAGAATACTGGAGTGGGTTGCCATTTCCTCCTCCAGGGGATCTTCCTGACCCAGGGATAGAACCTGCGTCTACAGCATTGGCAGGCGGGTTCTTTACCCCTGTGCCACCTGGGAAACCACGGCTGACTCTGCCCTCCCTTCAGACGCATCAATGCAATAACAGACAAAAAGGAGCAACTGGGCCAGAAGAGTTCAGCTCTTTAGCTTCCAGGATGACCGCCCAATCTCAAGTTCAGAAACGAAGATTCCGCGGGCATTCCTGACCCAGGGATAGAACCTGCGTCTACAGCATTGGCAGGCGGGTTCTTTACCCCTGTGCCACCTGGGAAACCACGGCTGACTCTGCCCTCCCTTCAGACGCATCAATGCAATAACAGACAAAAAGGAGCAACTGGGCCAGAAGAGTTCAGCTCTTTAGCTTCCAGGATGACCGCCCAATCTCAAGTTCAGAAACGAAGATTCCGCGGGCATTCCCCACTGTGCTTCCACCTCAGGGCGGGGACAAGGACACACGGCCACCAGCAAGACAGCAAACACCCAGCGCCCACACCGGGCTGTGAGAGCCACGCTCCGTCCTGGGTACTTGGATTTCACGTTACCCCAGGTAACCGTCCCAGCGCTGCGGCGGGTGCTGTCACCACCCGATCCTTCCCAGAAGCCTGCACGCCTGTGAAGCGGCGCAGCGTCCTCCCCGCCGGGACCATCCTCCCGCGGCCGCAGGGAGAGAGACAGCACGACGGCGCCGGGACACCGCCACCCACGCACGACCGCAGAGCCGCCGACGGCGGCCAGCCACCGGGTCCAACCACGCAGCCACGGCAGACAGCGCCACACGGCCCCTTACGCGGCCACACACACGACCGCGCTCCAGCGGCACGGAGCCCCACAGCCACGCTCACACGCCCGCCCCCGCGCCCTCCCACAGGCGCAGTCGCCGCTTCCTCACACGACCACCACAGGCCTCGCGCGGAAAGACGAACGCGGGCCCGAGGCTCGGCCCCGTCCCCACGGCCGGCTCGGTCACAGAGCCGCGGAAACGCCGCCGCACGCCCTCCTCCCTCCCAGCACGGCGCCGCCACCACACGCTCCACACGGCCCCTCAGCACACTCCGTCACCACACGACCAGACAAGGCCCCGCGCGCGGCCGCGGGCGCCCGGACGCACAAGCTCAGCAGACACACGCCCACACTCACCCGTCCTCCCGCGTCGCGCCCGGGCGGCGACCTCAGCAGCGGCGCCGCCACCTCGCGCGCCCCCGGCTCCCCGTTCGCTCCCCGCGCCTGCGCACTCCCCCGCGAGACCCCCGGGCCCTCGCGGCCGGGCCCCGCCCCGTCACGCGCGGGACACGTCGACGGGCGCGGCCCCGCCCCCAGGGCGGCCCCGAGCGCTCGAGGCCCCGCCCCTAAACAAAGCCACGCGGCGCGCAGGCGCTCGCTCGCCGCTCCCACCGGCTCGGGCCCGAGGCCCCGCCCCCTCACACGCCGGCCTCGGCAGGCACGCTCGCGCAATCCGCGCCGCTCTTGGGGGCGTGGCCCGCCCGAAGCCCCGCCCCTGCACCGAAGCGCGCAGGTGCAGGCTGCGCTTAGCGCTCCCGGGGGCCGCACCTGCTGCGGTCCTTAGGCGATCACGTAGACGGATTCAGATGCTGAGGCCCTGCCTTGGTCCCTTCAGCCAGACCCAGTCTCCCCGGTTCGCTGCCCTCCTGGGCATCCATACCTACACGCTCCCGTCCGGGGGCTTTGCGGCCCAACATCCTTCCCTCTGCCCCCAGGGCTTAAAGGGCCGTAGAGCCGGGCTCACCCGCGGCCTGGAACGCGCGCGCGGGCGCCTGCGCTCTGCGAGCTCAGGCTGCTCCTCCCAGAAGGCTCGTGACGTGAGGTTGCAGGGTCCCGGCTCACGGTGGCTCCGATCTGTCTGGCCTAGAGTCGAGTGGACCCAGGAGAGGGGCGAAGGGATGGTCCTCCAGGACAAGGGCGGAATCTCGTTCGCTACTTGGCTGAACGAACTGCCCCAGAGTCCTTTGCGCGCCGCCTTTCGAGACTCGGACTACACCTCCCAGGAGCCCCTGCGGCCTGTTTCCACGCCTTGTGATGACGCGGCTGCGTGTGGGCCCGGTGGGGACGCGGGCGCTCTCTTGTGGCGGCGCGTGAGGGGACCGCGGGCCTGAGACGATGGGAGGTGTTGCGATTGTGCGTTGTGTGTGCGTAACCCACCAATTTGTGGTTGTGTACTGCTTTCCTGGTGGCTCAGTGGTGAAGAATCCGCCTGCCAATGCGGGGTACTGTGGTTGGATCCCTGGGTCAGAAAGATCCCCTGGAGGAGGGCATGGCAACCCACTCCAGTATTCTTGCTGGAGAATCCCATGGACAGAGGAGCCTGCAGGCCACAGTCCACGGGGTCGCAGAGAGTCGAACACGACTGAGTGACTAAAACAACAGCCTGTGTGGAAACTTTTTATGTACTTATTTTTGAAAACTAATTTTGAATTAGTGCACCTCCACCCGTCTTGTGTGGCTGCTTTTGGACGATGCGGAGTTGCATAGCGGCCACAGACATTGGCCCACAGAGGTTAAAACACTAACTCTGTACATTCCAGCTTTTATGGTTGTGAGTTTGTGTGTCAGGGAGAACCCACAGATAGTGTGTGCCGTTTCTGGAAGTGTAACCAAGCAGGACCCCATGATGGAGGGTCAGGCCTTCCCCCAGGGCCTCTGCTGCAGCTCCCCTCTGAAGTCCCCAGATAGTTGATGCACATCTGCTGAGTTCTTTTGCAGCTGTGAACCCCCTCCCCCACCAAATGGACAAACTGTTAATACTTGATGAGGATGAACACATTGCCCCAGGGCTCCTGCCACCTAAGACCAAGACCAAGTGACCAAGTGAAGTCGCCCAGTCGTGTCCGACTCTGCGGCCCCATGGACTGTAGCCTACCGCGCTTCTCCATCCATGGGACTTTCCAGGCAAGAGTACTGGAGTGGATTGCCATTTCCTTCTCCAGAGGACCTTCCCAACCCAGGGATCAAACCTGGGTCTCCTGCATTGTAGGCAGACGGGCCACAAGGGAAGTCCTGCAGCCTAAGGCCTGATACTGTTAACCCGTGTGACACGCCCCTGCTGTGTTACCATCAGCCAATCAGAGAACTGTGCACAAGCTGATCATCAGGATCCCCCCAAGTACACACACTAGTGGTCTAGAAGTGCTTCCCCGCGCTCCAGGGTGTGGGCTCAGTAGTTGTGTGTGGCGCACGGGCTTTGTTGCCCCAGGGCATGTGGAGTCTTCCCCGCCATCAAGGATCCAGCCTGTGTTCCCTGCACTGCCAGGCCCATTCTTATCCACTAGACTACCTGGAAGCCTTTCACTTTTATTTATTAACAAATCAGAATTCACATGAATTTTTAAATACTGGGTTGTTTTTTTCTTATTCTGTGTGTTTGAAATATCATGTAACTTTGTGAAGCAGCGGTAGCTTACAGTTAATAAGGAACATGGTTTTCTTTTTTGTGTATGCGTGTGTGGTGGGTGTGTGTATGTATTACATTAAAACTTCATTTCTGGCACTGAACTTTTAATTTTATATGACTTCCACCTAGTATGAAATAGTATTCTTGGAACACAGTTATTTTCAATGAAGTGTTAATTGAACTGTAAGACTAAAGTTTGCTTCCTATGAGCATGCTCGAACACAAGAACATCAGGATATTCAGCATTTACATCCAATCCAGGAACATGAGGCCATCATTCCCATGGGAATAGGGCTTGAGGAAGCCCAGCCATCTTCTCTTGGTAAATTTTATCAAAGGCTTCACTCTGGGCCACTGTGAACAGACTTTTCCAGTCCCCAGTGATTCCTGACAAATACAAAACAGTAAGTCCAGATCTACCATAAATTGCACTCATCTCACACACTAGTAAAATAATGTTCAAAATTCTCCAAGCCAGGATTCAGCAATATGTGAACTGTGAACTTCCAGATGTTCAAGCTGGTTTTAGAAAAGGCAGAGGAACCAGAGATCAAATTGCCAACAACCACTGGATCATCGAAAAAGCAGGAGAGTTCCAGAAAAACATCTATTTCTGCTTTATTAACTATGCCAAAGCCTTTGACTGTGTGGATCACAATAAACTGTGGAAAATTCTGAAAGAGATATACCAGACCACCTGAGCTGCCTCTTGAGAAATCTGTATGCAGGTCAAAAAGCAACAGTTAGAACTAGACATGGAACAACAGACTGGTTCCAAACAGGAAAAGGAGTACGTCAAAGCTGTATATTGTCATCCTACTTATTTAACTTCTATGCAGAGTACATCATGAGAAACGCTGGACTGGATGAAGCACAAGCTGGAATCAAGATTGCCGGGAGAAATATCAATAACCTCAGATATGCAGATGACACCACCTTATGGCAGAAAGTGAAGAAGAACTAAAGAGACTCTTGATGAAAGTGAAAGAGAAGAGTGAAAAAGTTGGCTTAAAGCTCAACATTCAGAAAACGAAGATCGTGGCATCTGTTCCCATCACTTCATGGCGAATAGATGGGGAAACAGTGGAAACAGTGTCAGACTTTATTTTGCTAGGCTCTAAAATCACTGCAGATGGTGATTGCAGCCATGAAATTAAAAGACGCTTACTCTTTGGAAGGAAAGTTATGACCTGGACAGCATATTAAAAAGCAGAGACGTTACTTTACCAACAAAGGTCCGACTAGTCAAGGCTATGGTTTTTCCAGTAGTCATGAGAGAGTTGGACTACAAAGAAAGCTGAGCGCTGAAGAATTGATGCCTTTGAAGTGTGGTGTTGGAGAAGACTCTTGAGAGTCCCTTGGACTGCAAGGGGATCCAGCCGCTTAAATGCCCATTGTTAAGTGCCCTTTGCCATGGAGACAGCAGGGATTGAACAGGGGGAATGGATGTTTTGAGTGAGGGGTCTCAGAAAGTGGACCCGTGTTTCTCAGCCTCAACATCATCGGCATTTGTATCTGGAGGCCGTCCCGTACACTGTAGAGCAACTTCCCTGGCCTCCACCTACCTCAAATTGCTGTATAAGAGTGTTTGCTCCCCATTTAAGGAAAAGACTGGAAAATATAGGTCCTTGCTGCTAAGCTGCTAAGTCACATCAGTCGTGTCCGACTCTGTGCGACCCCATAGAGGGCAGCCCACCAGGCTCCCCTGTCCCTGGGATTCTCCAGGCAAGAACACTGGAGTGGGTTGCCATTTCCTTCTCCAATGCAGGAAAGTGAAAAGTGAAAGTGAAGTCGCTCAGTAGTGCCCGACCCCTCAGCGACCCCATGGACTGCAGCCTTCCAGGCTCCTCTGTCCATGGGGTTTTCCAGGCAAGAGTACTGGAGTGGGGTGTCATTGCCTTAGACCCAAACTAAAGAAAAAAAGTGTTAGTTGCTCAGTTGAGTCTGACTCTTTGCGACCCCATGGACTGTAGCCCACCAGGCTCCTCTGCCCGTGGGATTCTCCAGGCCAGAATACTAGTGTGTAGCCATTCCCTTCTCCATAGGCTCAAACTAAAAACAAAACAAAACCGCTGGTGCTATAGGACAACGTTGGCAAATGTGTGTACAATGACAGGTTTTAAAGTATTTTTTAATTGCCCCTTCTATTTTTTTAAATAAATGTGTTCTGGTTGCGCTGGGTCTTCTTTGCTTCACGAGGGCTTTCTCTAGTTGTGATGCGCAGGAGCTCCTCTCCTTGTGGCCCACGGGCTTCTCACTGCGATGGCTTTCTTGTTCCCAAGCACAGGTTCAGGGCGAGCGGGCCTTAGTCGCTGCAGGACGCTGGCTCTGGAGCTTGGGCTCAGGCGTTGTGGCGCGCCAGCTTAGTTACCCCACAGCGCGTGGAATTTCCCCGAACCAGGGATGGAACCCATGTCCCCAGCATTGGCAGGCAGATTCTCACCCACTGCGCACCAGGGAAGCCCTTCCTTGCCCGTTTTAACCAACTTCTTGATGAACGAAACAACTGGTCCTCATCCAGATGGTCAGATGTCTTATGAACTATTAATGTCCCAGTTGTATAGAGAGTAAAAGGCAGCAGTGAAAACCAATCACCTCCGCAGAGCTGCGGTCCAGCAAAGGGCGGAGCTGGGATGTGGAAAGGAGCCAACTTCTGTATTCTCCACTTACAAAGCAGGCAGCACGGTAGCACCTTCTTCAAGGGTTGCTGCTAGAATTACGTGATAGATCGGGTTCTGGCTCAGATAGTAAAGAATCGGCCTGCAATGCAGAAACCTGGGTTCGATCCCTGGGTCAGGAAGATCTCCTGGAGAAAGGAAATGGCAACCCACTCCAGTATCCTTGCCTGGAAATCCCATGGATAAAGGAGCCTGGGGGACTACAATCCATGGGTCACAAAGAGTCGGACACGACTGAGCGACTTCCGCTGCCACCCCACACAGCTAGGTCTCGATGGAAGAACCAGGCATTCAGTCATTCAGCACAGTTCCTTTTATTACAGAAACACTGGGGAAGGGTTGAAAAAGGCTAAAGAGGCGATGCGGAGGAAACCGCTGCAGGCGTTCACTCAGCTTCTCCCAGCACTTCTGCTCACAGAGGCCTGCTGGCCATGCCTCTGGACAGACAGGTGCTGTCCCTCAAAGGACTCGACTCACTACCCTCCGAATCGGCAGACTAGAACACGGAGGTTTCCCCAGAGGCCAGGCCGACCAGCTGGGAGACGGAGGACTCGTGAGGGTTGAGCTGAGATGGAGAAGGGCGGTTAGAAGGCACAGCAGGGGTTGTTCCTAAGGAAGGGAAGAAAGGAGAGGGAAATGTACGTGAGCATCAGTATACATCCTGAACGGCTCTCTGCTCCGTGGACCCTGCTCACCTTGCCCCTCCAACCCACCGGCCACACTTCCCTAAACCTCAGCCGGCTGCTCCTCGCCATCTCACCATGCGAATACCTTCTCTTCAGAGAGAGGTTCTTCTGAACATTCAGTGGAAAAAGCTACCCCCTCCAGTTCCTGTCTGTCACAGCACCTTCGAGGAAGCTCAGGTGATTTATTCCCTGCCCTCCCACTAGGGGCCGTGCCTCACGAGTGCACGGACTTCCCCTGCCTGGCACACTGGGGTCACCTAGGGTTGCTGCAGAGGGTGAATATAGAAGGCTTGCTCTGGGCTTTGGGAGATAGGTGGAGCACCTCATTGCTTCCAAAGGGGCTCACAGTCTGCTGCAGAGGGTCTGAAAACTACAGCCCCAGGGGGTGACACCAGCTCCCACCTGTTTTTACTTATCATAGTTTTTAAAAATCGAGGTAAAATTCACCATTTAACCGTTTTTTAGCGAATCCAGAATTCATCATAGTGCAGTTACTTGATAAAAATGTACTGACTGCATTTCTCAATAAGTTAATCATAGAATTATCACACGACCCAGACTTTCTACACCTAGGTATGTACCCCCGGGGAACTGGAAACAGGTGTTCAAGGAAAAATTTTGTGTGTCAGTGTTCTTAGCATCCTACCAATAGCCAAAAGGTGGAGACAGCTCAAATGTCCTTCACCCAAAGAGTGAGTAAGCAGGCAAAGGAATACTATTCGGTCATGAAAAATGATGAGGTCCTGATACATGCTCTAGCCTGGATGGCCTTAGAGAACACTATGCTAGATGAATGAAGCCAGACACAAAAAGCCACATAGCATATGAGTCCATGTGTACGAAATGTGCAGAGTAGGCAAATCCAGAGATGGAGAGAGAGAGATGATTAGTGGTTGCCAGGGGCTGGGAGGAGACCCTGCTCACGGTTGCAGAGGCTCCTTTAGGGATGATGAAAAGTTTTTGGAGCTAAATTGCCCTGAGGGTTGCACAACACTGTGAGTGTGCGAAACGTTACTCACAGTAAATTTTATATTATGTGTATGCTGCCACAACTTAAAAAAATCCCACATAACCTTTGAGGGAATTCATGAATGAATACTTTCTGCTCTCCACATCCTTATCGTTGGTAAGCTGTGGCTTGAGATTAGGGAGATGACCTTGAAACTTTCCATTCAACTCTGTGATTCTACAGTTGGCATTTCCAAACCCTCCTGGAGAATTGGAACCAAGCCCCCAACCCCACCGAGCAGTGGACAAACCCTCTTCCCCATGGGACATACCTGTTGTCCGCGTCCGGGTTACAGTAATGGCAGTAACACTTGGGAGGTTGAAGAAGGGGGGAGAACCAGAAGCAGGAAGAAACGGTATTGGTGAGACAATTCTACCACTCTCCCTCTATCCCTCCCCACGCTTCCTTTCTTCTTTCCTGCCTGCCTCCCTTTCCCCCCCTCCCCGGGGGAGGGAGTGACATCCTTGATCTGGTTGATCTGTTCAGCCTCCCCTCTTACTGCCCCATCCTCCAGCCGGTTTACTCCATCCCAGTAAATGACACGATGCTCTAACCTGGGGGTTTCTCAACCTCAGCACCCCTGGCACTTTGACCCAGGTCAGCCTTAGTTGTGGGCGCCATCCTACGGAAGCCACGCACCTCGCCTCTACCCACCAGATGCCAGTGGCACCTCCTCCCCCAGACGTGACAACCAGAAATGTCTCCAGGCGCTGCTGAGTGTCCCCTGGGCGGCAAAGTCACCCCCATCAAAGAACCACTCATCTAAGCAAGGGCGCAAGGCTGGGGCTCATCTCCTCGCCCCTGCCGCATTCCTCATCTCTCACCCCAAATCCCTTAGCGATGCCCCTTCTACAAGTGCGGCAAGGCGCTCCCCATCTTCACTGCCGTCCCAACATCCTGCCCTTGCCTTGGGTACCTGGCTCCTCCTCCCCTTCCTCTGTGCTCCCCCCACCCC
>SJXO01005719.1:110678-121175 GCA_006408615.1 Connochaetes taurinus
GCTCTCCCTACCCAGTCTCCTTTATTGTAGGACACGAACAAGAAGGTAACCATCATGTAGGCGCATCTCAGCCCATTCCATGCCGTTTTCTTCCTCAGCGGCTTCTTGGGCGTGGTGGCCGTTGGGAGGAACTTCGCTGGGGAGATCCAAGTGGACACGACCAACGTGAAGGCCTGCCGCCCCCTGTGTAGACATCCTGCCTTTCCCACAACTCTGTCCACACAGATCTCCCTCTGAACCCCACACCCTCAGTCCACCTGCTTCTGGGATTGAAATGTGGTCCATTGCTACCGGGTGCCCCCATCTCCCCTCTCCATCTGCAAGGCACCAGTCTCACATCTCCTTCTGATTGCCATTGCACCAGCCTTCTACTCCACACTCCTCTCTCCCAGGCCAGCTCCCACTGGAGCCCACAGGGATCTAACACCAGATCTGACCCTGTGACCTCCTCATTCCAGACCCCATCTGGGGCACAAGCCCAGTTTTACTTGCTCAATATTCTTTCCCTCTTCTTTTCACATTTTAAATTTTAAAGAAAGGGTTACATTACATTTTAATATTACATACAAAAAAAAACCCCTAATACTAATAAGATTTTTTTTAAAAAGGAGATGGCACTTGAAAATTCCCAGAGTGGAGGAACCCACGTGAGTCATGGATGTTAAATTAAATCTAGCTTCTTTCAGGAACATAAGCAAAATTTAAGTCATTTCTTTTAAATGTCTCTGATAATCATGAGAGAAACTTAAGTCATCTGCCCCCAAATGGTTGAAGATAGTCCCCTTTTAACCAACCATTGTGCCCTCAGGAAACCCCATTGTAATAACCATCATTTTAAAATATAAACAATTTCCTCAATTTCACGTTATAAGCCACCCTGTGAGGAACACCCTGCCCCTGCATCTCATATCAGTTTTGAATTTGAAAGCTCCCAGTTTAAGAATTATTCTTCCTTGCACAATAAACTCTCCCTTAGTACTATTTTACTGATCTTGTGGTTTTAGCTTTGCTATTTGTGCATTTTTGACATGTATAACTCACCTCACGGAACAGGCCCTCCAGTCAAAAACCAAAACATTACCAGTGTAAAGGGAAAAATGAAAAGAAAAACAAAATGCTCCTTAACTGAAATTTCAGGAGGGCACACCTCCTCCCCTTTTCTCAGAGAATTTACTCTGTAGTTGTAATTCCTTTCTCTTTCCCTTCATTGCTGTTGTTCAGTTGCTAAGTTGGGTCCGACTCTGTGACCCCATGGTCTGCAACACGCCAGGCTTCCTTGTCCTTCACTGTCTCCCAGAGTTTGCTCAAACTCTTGTCCATTGAGTCAGTGACGCCATCCAACCATCTCATCCTCTGCCACCCCCTTCTCCTGCCCTCAATCTTTCCCAGCATCAGGGTCTTTTCCAGTGAGTCTTCACACCAGGTGGCCAAAGTACTGGAGCTTCAGCATCGGTTCTTCCGATGAATATTCAGGGTTGAAATCCTTTAGGATTTATTCATTTGATCTCCCTGCTGTCCAAGGGACTCTCAAGAATCTTCTCCAGCACGATTTGAGAGCATCAATTATTCAGCATCTTTAGCTGTCCCTTTGAAATGTAGGCAAATCTTTTTTTTTTAATTTACTTATTTATTTGGCAGTGCTGGGATCAATTTCAACGTCCTTCTTCACCTCTAGGAATCGTTTTAGACCTCAGTGATCAACAGAAGGAGCGACTGAGAAAAATCAAGACGTTTCCCAGTGCGCTCTGTGTCCTTGGTACCAGGGGGCAGTACAAGGGGGTAGGGGTGGTCTGAAGGCTTTGGCTGCCCCTCAGAAAGACATCCTCTCAGGTTCTGAAACCCGGACCTTGGCCACCTGAAATTGTGTCTCCTTAAGGCTTTGTCTTAACACAGACCAAGGGCACTCACAGACGTGTAGATGGAAGAGGCATGAATGCCACGCACCTACCTTCTTCCTTGCAGCCGCTTGATTCTTCTGAAAAGAGGAAGAGAAAGAGGCAAAGAAGGAAGGGAAGGAAGGAAAGAAGAGGCGAGGGGGAAAGGAAGAAAAGAAATCATCAACAAATTCTGAAATGGATGGAGACCAAACCATAAAGAGCGATTCTGGGTGCCCCAGGGAAGGAGAGCTGAGGATAAGCCCAGCCCCCCGCAGTCCCTGGTCTCAGGCACTGCGTGGCCTCGTGGCCTGTCTACCTGCTGTTCCCTCTGCCAGCAACACCCTTCACACACATGTGCTCAGGAGTGCCTCCCTCACCTCCTGCAAGTCTTTGCTCAAAGTCACTTTCCCTGATCACCTTTTAAAAACATATCCCTCTGTCCTGCCCTGCCTTCCCATCTTCCCTTCCTCTGCGATCTTCACAGGGCTTAGCATCCAACAGACCCACGATTTCTCTATTTATTCGTGTTCTTTCTCTTCTCATCAGTTCTATCTGGACACAGATTTCTGACCTGTTCCTTACTGTATCTCTAACATCTAGAACAGGACTGACTGAACACAGAGAGGCTAATATTAATTAGCATTTGTTGTTGGATAAATAAAAAAAAAAGACACGTATCATGTTCAGATGATGATGATAAAGAGTGTAAGATTTCAATTAAAAATTGAAAAAGAAATTAAAAAAAAACCCCAAGAGTGTAAGGTTTGATGCTATGTAAGACTCTTCCAACAGTAAAAAAGCAAAGCTGAGAAGTCTGTATTTTTGTGTCCAGGAGCAAAAGCAAATGGTGGGGCCAGTTAGCATAGTCACTACTTACCATTCAGTACCTGGAGGCTCAGCAAACCTGCAGAGACAACGTAGACATGGAATTACCAAAGGCAGCATGCTAAGTGCCCTTAGACCAACAACGTGCAGCTAACTCACCCCAGCTGCCTCGCACTCTTCTCATCGGCTGCCCCTGAGGACGTTCGTACTGCCCTAAAGCTATCTGTGTGTCCCCACATCAGTCTGTGTGGGGTTTCTCTAGAGGTACAAGCACATGAGGTTCGTCTTTGGCTTTCCACCGCCCTGCGTGGTCCTATCCCATACGGAGAGCTAAAAAGAATATTCTTCCCGGGCTTCCTTGGTAGCTCAGTGGTAAAGAATCCGCCTGCCAGCGCGGGAGAGACACAGGCTTGATCCCCGGTCCAGGAAGATCCCACGTGCCTCGGAGCAACTGAGCGCCGCCGCTGCTGAGTCTGTGTTCTGGAACCCAGGAACCACAGCTACTGAGCCACAGCCTGGAGTTGCTGCTCCACAACATGAGACCACCGCAAGGAGGAGCCCGAGGCCACCTCCAGAGAGTAGCCTGCACTCCCCTCAACTAGAGAAAGCCACACACAGCCACGAAGACCCAGCACAGCTGAAAATAAATCTTTTTAAAGAAAAGAATTTTCTTTTCCCAAACAAGCTTCCCATGCCAAAATCTTGGAGCATGCATGGAGTGAGATGATTTACCCAGGATCTCTGATGTCATCCATCCAGAAGGAAATGTGGTCCAGGAGGCAGGGCGGTGTTCAGGGGTGCGGACAAAGTCCAGAGTGTTGAGTCCAAGGGGCCGTGAGAGATGAGACCATAGAAGGAAAAAAAAGTCATAAGATCAGAAGGTGGGGAGACTAGCAGCAAACGAGAACGGAGCCCAGGCAGGCGGTGCTGAGCCGTGAAGAGGAGAGGGCTGGAAGCTCCCCGCCCCCGTGTGGGTCAGAGCGGAAATCTAGTGGCTGAAGGGGCTTCCCTGGCGGCTCAGACGTAAGGAGTCAGCCTGCCGATGCAGGAGACTCGGGTTCTGTCCCTGGGTCAGGGAGATCCCCTGGGGAAGTGAATGGCAACCCACTCCAGTGTTCTTGCCTGGAGGATCCCATGGACAGAGGGGCCTGGCGGGCTCCAGTCCATGGGGTCACAAAGAGTGGGACACGACTGGGCAACTGAACAACAGCTAGTGGCTTGAAGAACTGGCGCTGGGTCCAAGTCAGGCTGGGAAGGCAGCCACCGCGCCTGCTCCACATATCTGCCGTCACCATGTTGTGGCCCCTGCCACCCTTCAGGTGAATAATGCCTGCCTGGTGGGGAAATGCAACTAAATATATTAAGCGTGCCCAGCGCCCAGGAAACCCTGAACGAATTTTCCTTACTGTCATCACCGTCGTCATAAGAATGTTGCCCATGTCCCTGATTTGACCAGGGGCTTGGTTCTCATAAGACACCCGCCTTTGAGAAAGTGAAACGCGTACAGCCATTTTTTCCAGTCCCCGGATGAATTAAAAAAAAAAAAAAAACAGAAAGATTCTCTGATCAGTGAGGCCGTGGTTGGGAAGGGACCCCATCGCAGAGATAAGAAGGGGAACAAGACAGACGTGGGGACAATGTGAAAAAAGAAACTCACGTTTCAGGACTGTCGAGGTGCGGGCGATGGGGAGGAGAAATTTCAGCGGGAGCCATTGGGCATCAACAGAAAAGGGAGAGGATGAGAAGGTGTCACTGGCCTCTTCCCGGCTCATCCCACCCTGCTGGTCCTCTGGAGATACCCTCCCGTCATGGTGGGATGAGGATGCCCCCAGATCTCATGGGGTGGCCAGGGGCCAGGGTGGGAACTCTGCCTGCTTCCGCTCCACTTGCCTCCTTTGGAGCCCTGATTATCCAGATGGACAGACTCCCCAGACACCCATTTTCCTTGAGCATTGGTCCCCCAGAGATGAGGAAGGTCCTCAGAAGATCCCCAACCCACTTTTATCTCCTTTCTCTCCTGAGAGGTCAGGAGGGAGGAAGCTTGACCAAAGAGGAAGCCGTGGCTTTGAGCTCCTCCTCATTCAACTGTCCTCTCCACAAATACACACAGCTCAGTATGTTCTTGCGTCCTGGGGCTGTGGTCTTTGGCTTCTGCTAAAATCTGGAGGCCTTGATGGCCGTGCACTCACACACCCAGTCACACATACAGCCTCAGACCCACTCCTCCCTCCCACAAATTCAGGAGATTATCCGTGCGGTCTCAGGGGGGCTGTGGACCCCGGCGGGTCAGTCTGAGCCCCCTTCAGAGTCAAGAGTGATAGATGGAGACCCTGCTAGCAGAGGGTCTCTCTCAACCCAGGTCCCCAGGTGAGAACAATCCAAAGATTCCCTTCTCGTTTACTTTTTTTGCTTCAGTGGCTGAAAACACCTGAATTACCACAGAAAAGGAAGAATAACTCACTTTTTACTGGAAGGTGCAGCAGGACCAGAAATCAGGGGGTCAACATGGAAAAAAGTGAGCAAGACAGTAGAATCAAATACATCCCCCCAGCACATTCCTTTATTCACTCACTAAACACTCTTCAAGTTATTTGTAAGCTTTTATTGTGCACTAATTATAGACTCACAAAAACACTGCAAAAATAGTACCAGAGGGGGTTGCCCTTTCCTCCTCTAGGGGATCTTCCCAACCCAGGGACTGAACCTGCGTCTCCTGCATCGGCAGGCAGGTTCTTTACCACTGAGACCCCAGAAAGCCCCAGTTTGGGGAGCCATGCCTTGAAACTAGGGTTCTGCGTGGCACAGAGTGCCATGGTGAGGATTCAGTGGTTTCATGGAGGTTCTCCTCCAGCCCTTCCCATTAGCAAAAATTACATCCATCAGCCATAGAAGGGACCTCTCTGTTGCTTCAGGAACAGTAGTAGAACCCGTGTGTGTTAGACATGTTTCTAGGCTATGAGTGTGAGCGGTGGACAAGACTCTGCCCTAGAGGTGCAAAAGAGATGGGAGAGAGAGGTGCTTCGCCGCTCACCTGACCTGGGGGGCATACATCTGTCTTCCTTAGAATGTGTCCCCTGCTCTCTCACAAGCAAGAGAGCATAGCTCCCTTCCTCTCCCAAGAACCACCAAGCTTTTCCTTCTGGAAGGTAGGCCCTTTTTCATGGGAGCAATTTATACACCAAACGAGAGCCACAGCGTCAGCGCTGAGACCCGGGGCTGTGCTGGAGCTGGCTTGCAAGAGATGGTTGTTAAATTTGCAAAACTTTCACAAGCCACTGCCAAGCCTAATTAGTCAGATCAGCCCAGAGCTAAAGCATTTACACCACAGAAATTGGCAGCGGTTGCAAACCACAGCTCCCCTCCCCACCCTCTCCCCACAGAAATGGTTGTTAAATGTTACAAGCACAGCCCCACTTGCAGACCACTTGTAACAGTTTTGCTTTTGACCTCAAGACAATATCCAAATGCCGGGGCCCACACCCACACTTCCCCCCATTGTTTTTTTCCACTGCAGCTTGTTTTATTTTTGGCTGCACTGTGGGACATACAGGATCTTAGTTGCCCAAGCAAACCTGAAACCCAACAGAGTCCTAACCCCTGGACCACCAGGGAATTCCCCTCCCTCCAATGTTTAATGAGGAAATCCCATAGTCAGAGGAGCCTGGTGGGCTGCAGTCCACAAGGGGTCACAAAAGAGTCAGATACGACTGAGCAACTGAACAACAAGTTGTAATCCCAGGGAGGGTTACGGGAATGTCATCTCAAGGACACAGACTCGGGATTGAAAAAGCACTTACTTTCTTCCTCTGTCCTGTCTGGAGGCGAGGGTGCAGGCAGCCAGGTTCCAACAGAGGTGCAGAGGGAAGACAGAGATCAGCGTTAAGACACCGTGAAATAAAGACCCTGCAAAACAAGACTCCCTGACCAGTCAGAGGAGACAGAGGCAGAAGCGGACACGAGGCGGGTGGGGGCTCGGTCGTTGCCTCTCTCTAACAAGTCCTGGTGGAGCCTCGAGTGTGTGCAAGGTGTGAGGGCTACACCAAAAGCGAGAGGACAAGGGTCTTACTCTTGGGGAGCGCGAGCAAGCGGAGGCCCAAGAGGTGGCCTTGAGAGTCAGAAACCCGTCCAGGGGAGGGCTAGGGTTTCTGGGTGCGGCCGGAACCTGCTAGAGAGCGGCATTTGCTGACCTTGTGGAGGGGCCAGGGAAGGCGTCTTCGAGGAACTGTCACTAAGTCTGACACCTGAAAGATGAGGAGGGGTTAGCCAGGTAAAGACCTTTGGAGGGAGAGACAGAGACGCATTCCCGGAGGCGGGACAGGCCTGGGTGGGAAGGAGTCTGGCGCTTCGGAAGGATGGAGAGAGACCTGCTGAGGGGTCACGACAGGCGAAGATGACCAGCGGACAAGAACGCCCAGAGTTAGATGATGCCCGGCCCTGTGGGTCATTTTATAGACCTCAGGCTTCATCCTAAGAATGATGGGCGACCAGGGAAAGACTTGGACCCAGCACTTGGGCAACTTACCCCATCTCTCTAGGGCTTGGTTTTCTCATAAAAGTGCAATTATAATGGGACAACAGATTGTCCTGCTTGGCCCAGGACTTGAAAGGGGTCCACTGGGTGAGAGAGTTTTAATGCTAAAACCAGGCATGTCCTGGGCGCACAGAGTCACTCTGGATTATAATGGGATCCACCTGTCTCACAGGGGTGATGAGGCTTAAAAGAAATGATCCAAGCAGAGCCCTGAAACATACTGGCTTTTCCAAGATGCTCCATGAAAGTTTTTTAAAGAATTTTGTTTTGCTGTGGATCATTTTTTAAATCTATGGGATTTGTTACAATATTGTTTTATGTTTTGGCTTTTGGGCCTCGAGGCATTTGAGACCTTAGGTCCCTGACCAGGGATGGAACCCACGCCCCTGGCATTGGAAGGCCAAGGCTTGCTAACCGCTGGACCACCAGGGAAGTCCCGCATGACATTTTTGTTAGTTACCACTCTGCCTCTGAAGCTCTGCGTCTTTCTGGCTGTCGGTTTTTGTGTCTTTACAGATGGTTTCCGGTCTGTGAGCCACGACTCTGGCCTCTGTAGTTGCGATTTAGTTGCTTGATCGTGTCTGACTCTGCAACCCCATGAACTGCAGCCCGCCAGGCTCCTCTGTCCGTGGGATTCTCCAGGTTGCTGTGCCCTCCAGGGGATCTTCCCGACCCAGGGATTGAAGCCGAGTCTCCCGCATTGGCAGACGGATTCTTTACCACTGAGCCGCCAGGGAAGCCCTGACTATATGGCTTTATCCACACTCAACTCTGGATCTGAGGTTATCTTGCCTAATACTGTCTATCTGACGTTGATCTTTGCCTTATAGCTGGGTCGTATGTTGACTAAGAAGTGCATTTCACTATTTATGAAGTCTGGCTGTTTTCCAAGGAGGGAGGTCTTGGCCCATAAAGCTCTGATATTTCCGGATAGAGAGGATTCTTTGAGGGTAGGAGTTAGGGAGTCTTGTGTTATTCAGCTTGTGAGAAGGAGAAGGTCTTGGAACTCCACAGGCAGTATGGGGAGAAGGAAAATGGGAGATGAGAAGAGAGAGAGTGAGCAGAGATGGGAGAAGACCATCTATCTGCTCAGGGCTCTGGCTGTTCTGCACGCTCTCGTTTCATCGAGACTCATTACTCGTAGCTCTCAGCCAATTTCTCATGGGAACCAGTGAAGAAGGGTTCTGCTTCCAGGTTGATGGGAACACAGGGAAAGCACAGAGCTCTTCAGCAACCCAAGGGGAGAGAACTGAGAAACTGGTATCTTTGAAAGAGCAGAAGCCGTGAGGAGGGCTACGGACTCCAGAACCCCTGGACAAACGGGATGCAGGGAGCTGAGCCCACTTCAACCAGCTTCCTCGTACCGGAGTTTTTCGTAGATTAAATTATAATGTCATATATTTTTTATAACATATAAAATGTTATAGTTTATTATAACATTAAGAAGCACGCCTTATAGCATGGATTACTAGCCCTACTCTATGGGAGAAGAGAACAGCCTTGCCCCAGGGTCCCCTATGCTGGTAAAGAACAGAGCTGGCTTGAAATGCCAGGCATATCTACTCCTGGAAGTCCAGTTCCCGTCTCCATCTCCCTGGAGCTCCAGATCCAGGCGTGCCCTGTGCCCTGGGACAGGAACCCTTGGGGATGGCTGGAAAGGTCTCAGCTGGACACAGATTCACTGTTACCCCTTTGGAGTCACATGGTGGGAATATGTAATCTAATATCGAATTCACTTTACAATTCTCTTTCTTTTCAAAAGTCTCAAAATGATGCTAACTTGTCCAGAACCTCTCTCTCATGTGCTCTGGTCTTCCTTTCCAGTGAAGAGAGAACCATCTTCAGACTAAGACCCTCAGCAGTCATCAGTATCGTTATAATTAATACTTTATTTCCATTGTTTCATTATGTCTGTTTTTGCAGTTATCTTCTTAGAAAATTCTTTGGCATTGCCCTTCTTTGGGATTGGAATGAAAACTTACCTTTTCCAGTCCTATGGCCCCTGATGAATTTTTCAAATTTCCTGGCACATTGAGTGCAACGCTTTAACAGCATCGTCTTTTATTATTTTAAATAGCTCAGCTGGAATTCCAGCACCTCCACTAGCTTTTTTCATAGCAGTGCTTCCTAAGGCCCACTTGACTTCACAATCCGGGATGTCTGGCTCTAGGTGAGTGACCACACCATCGTGGTTATCCAGGTCATTAAGACTTTTTTTTTGTATGGTTCTGTGTATTCTTGCCACGTCGTCTTAATCTCATCTGCTTCTGTTAGGGCCTTGACACTTCTGTCCTATGTTGTGCCCATCCTTGCATGAAATGTTCCCTGGGTATCTTCAGTTTTCTTGAAGAGATCTCTGTGGCTTAGCTGCTAAGTCATGTCCGACTCTGCCACCCCATGGACTGTAGCCCACCAGGTTCCTCTGTCCATGGAATTTTCTAGGCAAGAATACTGGAGTGGGCTGCCATTTCCTTCTCCTCTAGTCTTGGCCATTCTGTTGTTTTCCTCTATTTCTTTGCATTGCAAACTTTTAAAACAAATGAAACTGGATTTTCACCACTAAAGGAATGTAAAACTTTCTTTGCAAGTTTATCTATTTAAGCTTTTAAATAAAGGAAGTCCTTTCAAAGTGTAGTCCTTTACTGGAAAACATAAATGATAGCATTGGACTGGATAGTAGTAGAGAGAGCAGGAACTTCTGCTGGAGTTCAGCCTCTCTACCTGTGCACATGGGGACCAGTTTTTTCAGCCATCTCATTTTGAAAAGTCAGAAAGCTAGATGCTATCCCATGTTGCTGAAGGTGTGGGAAAACTAGCATTCTTGTAGGCGGTTTATGGAACTGTACATTTGTCGAACCTCTGTCCAGATTTAAAAGACCTCTGCTCTTTGACCCAGTCATTTGAGTCATGACCTCAGAAAGTTGAAGATATGGGTACCTAAGCGCGTTTCTTGTAAGAACACGCAGGAGACCAGCAGTGGTGGCTGTTTCAAGACAGGAGAACTGGGAATAGGACAGAGAGGAAGATTTTGACTCTCATTTTATATTCCTACAACGTTTCTCATGAGCATAAATCTTTTATAGCTTAAAAAAGTCTAGCACATGATATTTCTCATGCAGAATTCTAGCGCTCTCATTCTACACTAATAAAAATTTCTATTACCTTAAAACTCTAAGAGATAAAATGTGATCAGATACAGTCTGAATCGTTCTTCCGAAATAAGTAAAGAAAACATAAATAAAACACGGAATTTAAATAAATAAC
>SJXO01005720.1:0-36599 GCA_006408615.1 Connochaetes taurinus
TCTTTTTAAGAGTCTTTTCCTGGGACGGGATTCCCTTCCCGGGACGGAGCTCCCTCCCTACCTCCTTTGTCTCTTTTTTTGTCTTATTATATTTTTTCCTACCTGTTTTTGAAGCCAATGATCTGCTTTGCTGGGTGCCTGATGTCCTCTGCCAGCATTCAGAAGTTGTTTTGTGGAATTTACTCAGCGTTGAAATGTTCTTTTGATGAATTTTTGAGGGAGAAAGTGGTCTCCCCGTCCTATTCCTCCGCCATCTTAGGACCGCCCCCCACATCTTCTTTATTCATTTCTCTGCTGATGGACATTTAGTTTGCTTCCATGTCCTGTCTACTGTGAATAGTAATGCCATGAATGTTGGTGTGCATGTACTTTTTTGAGTCATGGTTTTCTCCAGATATATGCCCAGGAGTGGGACTGCTGAATAAAAAACTGGATTTTCAGTTTTTTAAGGAACCTCTGTACTGTTCTCCATAGTGGCTGTACCAGTTTGCATTCTTACAAACAGTGTAGGAGGGTTTCCCTTTCCTCCACACCCCCTCTAGCATTTATAGACTTTTTAATGATGGCCATTCTGACCAGTGTAAGGTGATACTTCATTGTAGTTTTGATTTGCATTTTCTTTAATAGTTAGTGATGTTCGTGTGCTCTTTAGCCATCTGTATGTCTTCTTTGGAGAATGTCTATTTAGATCTCCCACCCATTTTTTTTTTTTAATTGCATTGCTTGCTTTTTTGCTATTGAGCTGCATGAGCTGTTTGTATATTTTGGAGATTAATCCCTTGTTGATTATTTCATTTGCAAATATTTTCTCCTGTTCTTAGGGTTGTGTTTTGTTAGTTTCCTTTGATGTGCAAAAGCTTTTAATTAGGTCCCATTTGTTTATTTTTATTTTCATTTTCAGTACTCTAGGAGGTGAATGGAAAAAGATCTTGCTGTGATTTCTGTTAGAGAGTGTTCTCCCTGTGTTTCCTTCTAATAAAAGTTTTATAGTATCTGGCCTTACTTTTAGGTTTTTAATCCATTGGAGTTTATTTTTATGTATATGGTATTAAGATGTGTTCTAATTTCATTTTCTTACATGTAGCTGTCCATTTTTCTCATCACCACTAGGGAATAATTTTCTTAATGGGATAAACTGAGACTCAAAGAAGTTAGCTGGTTTTAAATGTGAAATGTCATGGCAGAATCAGATTAGCAGTGTGTATTAGACTCAAATTTGGGAAATGCTCCTTGTGTTCAAGCATAATTTGGTCTGAACTATTTTGATAATTAGAGCTTCCTGGTGGCTCAGTGTAAAGAATCTGCTTTCAGGAGACACAGGTTTGCTCTCTGGGTTGGGAAGATCCCCCAGAGAAGGAAATAGTAACCCACTCCAGTATTCTTGCCTGGGAAATCCTAGGGACAGAGGAACTTGGTGGGCTATAGTCCAAGGGGTTGCAAAAGAGTTGGACATGACTTAGAGACTAAACAACAACAACAACAAAATTTGTGGTAATTACTTCCAGGATGCATGCATATTTGTGTGGAAAATCAGAAAAGAATATCTATGAAACTCTAAAATATGCTTCACTAGAAAACTCTCTTCATTCCCTATCCTGCACTACCCCTTGAAAAACATATAGCCCAGACCTGTGGATAAAGAAATCATTTACATTAAAAAAGTAACTGCTGACAGTTTTTCATTCAGGCTGATTGCACAGCTGGATAACACAATCAGTAGTTGAAAGGGCCAGAGGGATTTAAGTTAAAAAAAAAAAAAAAGGCATCCATAATTACTGAGGGAAAAAGGTAGCTCACTGCAATATGGGCTGCCTACAGCTAGTGGAAGGTGTCCACATACAGATATTGCAATTAATCAAAGTTTATCTTTGAAAGAAGAGGCTATAACAAACCGAGAAATGATTGCCTTGTAGAGATTAGAGGTTCTCGAGGTTCAGTCACCTCCAAAGTTATTTGTTGGGCACATAATTTTCTGCAGTCAGTACTGAGTCCTGGTGGTGCAAAAATAATTGGATACAGATCCTTTTCTAGAAGGATTCACAATGCTAGGCTAGAAAGGAGGTCAACATAGACAAGTGCTAGATTAGGACAAGAACTCTGAGGTATGAGGAAGGTATTGGAGAAACAGAGCAGATTCTTTGCTAAATTTTTCTCAGTTGTCAGAGAAGATCTCATAGTGAAGAGATTTATTGAGTTAAATAAAAAAGCTGAGTTGGGGCTCTCCAAGGGTAAACGTGAGGAAAAAAATTCCAGTCAGAGGGCAGAGCACATGCAGACAGTGGTGGGAGATCATGGGTAATAAACAGCAAGTAGCTGAGCCTGGTGGAGAAGGAAATGGCAGCCCACGCCAGTACTCTTGCTTGGAAAATCCCATGGATGGGGGAGCCTGGTGGGCTGCCATCTATGGGGTCGCACAGGGTTGGACACGACTGAAGCGACGCAGCAGCAGCTGAGCCTGGTGGAGCTCACGGGTACTTGAGGGTGTGTATCCAAGCAGGACACTATGGATTCTTCCCAAGGCAAACCCCTCCCCCATGTCCTCTGCCTGCCTCTTGTTTGTATAAATAAAACCTTCCCTGAGTCACAAAAGCCTGACTCAAGAATTAATGATTGAAAGTGATGTGAACATGTAGTGACAAAAGTAGTAGTTGGACCAGGAGAACTGGTAACAATTGATAGCTTACGGTGAACAATGTTCCATTTTGTGATCTCCATAGAAGATTTAGCTTCGGAACCAGGGACTAGGCTTGATCACTCAAGATCTTTTGTGTAGCAGAGTTTTATTAAAGTGAAAAAGGGACAGAGAAAGCTGACACAGACATCAGGAGGAGGACAGAGTGCCCCCACTCACTAGTCTTATCAAGGCCTTATATACTTTGACCAAACCCACTCTCACAACATGCATCTTAAATTAACAAGATTAGAACTAGCAATAGAGAGGTCTTGCGGACCCACTCTGACAATATGGTCTTAAGATTAGTCAGAAGGTTCTTGTTAAAGAGAAACATGTCCCTGAGCAAGATATGTTATTATATTGACTAAGACAAAGCAATGTAGAAAAAAAAACACCTTTGTCCTTTTGTCCTCTTTGAGAACCCTAGGCCCCTTTTTCCTCCTCAAGGGCCCAGACTCCTTATCAACCTACCTAAGAATCAGCTCTCTCAGCCACATGGCAGTCACAGAATCTCTGTTCCTCTCTGAAGTTCCTAGATAGCAGTATCTGATGCACATTTCCTAAATTGTCTTACATAAGCTAAAACCACCACCAAATGGAAGAACTATTAATACTTGATGACACTACATAATCCCTCCAGCTACTCCTCCTAGATGGGGTCATCCACTGCTTTTTCCCTGATGACCCTGGTCAGCTTTCTTCTCTCTTGAAATATCCATGCAGATGCACCTTGCAACAGTGTGCTCTCTCAGACCCTTGGCTTCCTCACAGCACAGTGCATCTAGCCCTTCAGAGTAAAACCCTGGACTAATCTTTCATTTATTTCATCTACCACATCCCAATTTTCAGCAAATTCTTAACCTTTATATTAAAATATCCTGAATTCAGTGTTTTCATTTCCTCTGGCTCTACCATCTTAATCTTTTGCCTAGATCACTCAACCTGCCCCCCCCGCCCCCAACTGATCTCTTCTAGCTTTTTCTCAATTTCACAGTCAAAGGGATTCTTATAAAATATTAAACAATCTCACTCCATGCTAACGACCCCCTGAAGACTTCTAATCACTTGTAGAACAAGATACAAAGTCCTTACCAAGGCCGACTCAAAGGACATGAATTTGAGCAAACTCCAGGAGATAGTGAAGGACTGGGAAACATGGCGTGCTGCAGTCCATGGGGTCGCAAAGAGTTGGACAAGACTTAGTGACTGAACAACAACAACAGGCCTTTCTGCACTAGAAGATGTCCTCAGGTCAGAACTACATTCTCACCTCCTCTGGGAGTCTTCTTTGAACCCTGCGGGCTGGACCCAGGTCCTTCTCATGCTCTCTCCAGCCTGTGCCCATGCTGTGTCTGTGTCATCTCTCTTACATTGTGTTGAAATGAGCAATGATCTTCCTTCATTTGTTCACAGCATCTCTCCAGCCCAGCGCCGTGTCTCATTTGTCTTATTAGCTTGACCATATAGCTGGCACAGGAGTAAATGCTCATTAAATACTTATTGAACAGAAACTGTACCAAGATGAATAAGACATGGTCTTTGCCATCAGGTTGCCCACAGGCTATTTGATGAGACAGGGCTATGATACAGTGTGATAAGAGTTATAACAGTTATATTAAAAAGTGCAGTTGGAGTCCTGTGTCCAGCATAGCCAATGCTAAAGAAGCAATGGAACAGTCACTGTGATTTGTCCCTGGTGAATCTGAGCAGAATTTATGTTCATTTAGGAAAAGGATGACTTTAGAGTTGTTAGATTGTTTACTGTGTGCTTGCTGTGCTTAGTCACACAGTCGCGTCCAACTATTTGCAACCCCATAGACTGTAGTCCACCAGGTTCCTCTGTCCGTGGGATTCTCCAGTCAAGAATACTGGCGTGGGTTGCCATGCCCTCCTCCAGGGGATCTTGCCAGGCCAGGGATCAGACCCAGGTCTCCCACATTGCAGGCAGATTCTTTACCATCTGAGCCACCAGGGAAGCCCATTAGATTGTTTATAAAGTTATAAAGCTCTTAGAAACCCTCATAAGGCAAAAGTTACTATATAATAGTGAAATACTAACCTCTGAGCAGCAGCTGGCATACCTGGTTTTCACATCACTGAATCTACTGACACCTATAAAGTTTCCTCCTTGTGGAAAAAAATTTTTTTTACAAAGGTTAGCTTCTTTAATGTTCCTTTTACACTGTCCTGCAAAGGGTTTTCTAAGTAGTAAAGGTCAGAATGATGGCTGATGTGTCTAATAACTGTTTTAGATTTTACTCTACTCCCTGGTGGTCAGGTTTGTTAAGTGTTGTGTATTCTCTTTGTTGAAACTGCTGCAGCTGTTAAAATGTTTCATAAGCTTATTTGTTTTTACAATGGGTATATTGATTCATTAGAACTGACACAATTAGCAGTGGAAAGTGATCACTGAATATATTTTGAAGGCATCTTGGTTTGATGAAAACACATGAGTTTGGAGGGTGGATCTACTTATTTTAGAAACTCACCTTTGCTTCAAATAAGCTGGATAGTTTTGTGAAAATGTCATAAGTCTCTTAAATTTGTTTTCATTTGTGTGGAGTCACAATACTTGCAACCAATCCAAGACTGATTTGAGAATAAAATGAGATAATGTATGAGGAACTAACAATGTCTGGAGAATAACATGTGTTTAATAAATGTATATTTTTCTTTTCTTATAGGTAAGACTTTTCTACTTAGAGTCCTCCTTGGTAAGTATTTCAAGCTTCTTTTAGATTTTACCACTTGAGAATCTATTGTCTTTAAGCTCAACACTCGATGTTTCTATGATAATACTGTATCTGCTGCTGCTGCTGCTAAGTCACTTCAGTTGTGTCCAACTCTGTGCGATCCCATAGACAACAGCCCATCAGGCTCCCCCATCCCTGGGATTCTCCAGGCAAGAACACTGGAGTAGGTTGCCATTTCCTTCTCCAATGCATGAAAGTGAAAAGTGAAAGTGAAGTCGCTCAGTTGTGTCTGACTCTTAGCGACCCCATGGACTAATACTTAATGGCTATGTAATGATTATATCATTCTCAATATATGATTACCGTCAACAGTCTTATTTCTTCTTACTTGTTTAGGTCCATTTTACAGATGAAGAAAATGAGATATAGAGAGGCTAAGTAATTTGTCCAAGGTAAAACTAGCAGACTTCAGGGTCAACCCTCAGAGTCTGACTCCAAAGCAGTGTTCTAAGAACTGCCTCTTGGTATAATATTCACTTTCTGTCTCTTCTCCCACCACATTAAACGCTACTGTGTCAGCTAAAGAGGATTAGACAGAGACAAGAAGAATCCCTTTCCCATCATCTGTATAGCTTGAAGCTAGAGCCAATGAGCAAGAGCAGGAAGGAAAGAACATACTGCTGAGAGGGCAATGAAGTAGAGAGGTCATGGGAAATCTCACCTACAGGAGGGGTTGCGATGGTCACTTTAACCTCAGACGCTCGCTCATGGTAAAGCAGCTGGGCTGATAGTTGCCTCTAGGTCCCAGGTAGTAAGTCTCTGGAAGCTCACTGAGCACCAAGAATCATTGTTTTCTTGTCAGTCGACTTAAATCACTAAGTCTGAGTATAGTAATACCCATTTTGGGTCATCTGCTTCTAAGAGGGGTTCTGGGGCCCAGAGTAGAGGGGTGGTCTCTATCTGACTTATCACTTGGCTGAGTCTTTGAGTCCAGGGACTGCTCTGCTCAAACTAAGTTGTATGTGCTTAAATGTTTTATTCAAATGCCGTTTTTTTTTTTCCTCAATTGAAAAAAGAATCAGAGTTTGAAGGGTAGAAGCTGTTATCCATGACTGTTTACACCAGTAAGTCATCAGAAATCTACTGGGCACTAGGTAGGGCTGTGGTCCCTGTCACTTGCCCACCCATGTAATGTGGTCAGGTTAGATGATCATCCTTAGGCAGTGGGTTCTTGAGGATCCTGACACTCAGGACTCAGGTCTGCAGGCATGCAGAACAAAGGGCATCAAGCACAATACCTTTCAGCTTCAACTCCAGTCTCAGGAACCTGACCCCTTCATTGGCATGTGATTAGATGTTACTCATCTCTTCTGGCTGTGGCTTGAATTTTGAATCTCTAAAGAATGAATGAATGCATTATATATATTTGAACTTGAGGATCTTTCAATTATCTGCATGGAAATTTATGCAAAAGAGGCAAACTAACAAACCACTGATTTTTACTGCATTTCACTTTTACCACCCTAAACTCTGTTTCCTAATCTCTCCTCTGAGCAGCTAGGCTTGCTTGTGAATAGCTTTTGTATTCCCTGGTGTGTAGCTTTTGGACATCTGTTAGAAGGATTTTCAATTAGGTGAAATTGAAATTGGGATCTGTGTTTTAAATAGGGATCATATGCTAGTTTATTTTAAGTTTTTATTTTTAAATTTTGGCTGTGCTGGGTCTTCATTGCACTGCACAAGTTTTCTCTAATTGTGGAGCATGGTTTAGAACTCACCAGCTCAGTAGTTGCAGTGCTCACACTTCTCTAGTTGCAACGCAGGGGCTCTCTACTTGCCCTAGGGCAGATGGGAATCTTAGTTCCTCCACCAGGGATTGAACCGATGTCCCCTGCATTAAAAGGCACATTCTTAACCATTGAACCATCAGAGAAGTCCCATGGGATCAAATTTTTTTTTTACATGATTCTGTTACTACTATACTTTCTTCCCTCTGTTACCATGGCCTACCTTTGACAAAGGACAACTGTGTACTTGTTTAGCACTATTCTAAGAGAAAAGAGTAAAATTTCCATTTATAGTTTTAGAATTTTAGAATTATTCATTTTAGAACTATTAGAAGTTTATAAATATTAAAGGACTCACGTAGGTAGTAAGAGTTGAAGTCAGACGTCTCTAAGCCTGTTGCTGCTGCTGCTAAGTCACTTCAGTCGTGTCTGACTCTGTGCGACCCCACAGACTGCAGCCTACCAGGCTCCCCCATCCCTGGGATTCTCTAGGCAAGAATACTGGAGTGGGTTGCCATTTCCTTCTCCAATGCATGAAAGTGAAAAGTGAAAGTGAAGTCGCTCAGTCGTGTCCAACTCTTAGCGACCCCATGGAGTGCAGCCTACCAGGCTCCTCTGTCCATGGGATTTTCCAGACAAGAGTACTGGAGTGGGGTGCCATTGCCTTCTTCAAGCCTTGCAGACACAAAAATTCATAACTAATGAGTGTGCTTTTATCAACTCAATTTTCTTCAGTTTTGCCAGCATAGAAGGGTGGTTTGAAAAACCAAATAGATGAGTCTTGGAAAATAATGTTTATCTTACAAGGGAATTAATTCTCAAAATCAGTGAATAAATCTTTCTCAGATTGATGAGGAAAACAGTACAATTAAATTTTTATGATGTTTACTGAGCAAGTATCCACTTTCAGGAATAAACACACTTTTTTTTTTCCCTCTTTAGTTTCATCTTGAAAGCTAACAGAATTTTGGAAAGCAGTCACATCTGTGAAGTTAGAGTTCAGTGGGCATTTTGATGTGCTAGGTGAGATAAATTTGCCAAGGATCAGCTTCCTTCTCTGGCTACATTTCCCCCTCCTCAGTGAAATAGCATTTAAAAGGAAACATCTCTGAATCATTTTTTACTAATGATTGGACAACAGCATGGTCACTTCCTCCTCCTGGCTGTAGTCTTCCTTCTTCCCAGAACAGGTTAGGAATAAAAGACACAATGACATGGAAACATTTCCCAGAAACTACATTTCCAGCTTTGTTATTAATCTCTCAAATCTAAATAGAAGTGCTAAAGTGGAACACACAGAAAAATAAGATAGGCACATGGAGTGAAATGAGATGAATTTGTTTAACCTAACTAGCATTTCTGTAAGCTGGATTTCATGTTAGCTTTTTTTGTTAGCAGTAATTCACAATAAAACATACTATGTGAAGTCATAGATAAAATATAAGAAAATATGTATCCAGAGTATAGTACATCTTAAAATTAAACAAAATTGACTTGATTGAATCTGTGGGATTTTCTACAGTAGGTTTTTGCTGCTTATGCTGAGTCAGGGCTTTTATTTTATTTTATTTTTTTAATCATATGTAATATGAGCCATAATAATAAAAGATATCATAATTGTGGATATGAATAACAAACCTACATTAGCAATTAAATCACATTATGAGGAAGCCAGTGGGATCAATTTATATATGTTCTCTATATTAACTAACTCTGAGAGTGGGACATCCTTGGAGTACAAGGGTGTCTTGGATGTCAATCTGTGATAACAAAGTCCTGGTTTAATTGCCTGTTCTTATGAGCGCTGAAGAATTGATGCTTTTGAACTGTGGTGTTGAAGAAGACTCTTGAGAGTCCCTTGGACTACAAGGAGATCCAACCAGTCCATCCTGAAGGAGATCAGTCCTGGTGTTCTTTGGAAGGAATGATGCTAAAGCTGAAACTCCAGTACTTTGGCCACCTCATGCAGAGTTGACTCATTGGGAAGGACTCTGATGCTGGGAGGGATTGGGGGCAGGAGGAGAAGGGGACGACAGAGGATGAGATGGCTGGATGGCATCATGGACTCGATGGACGTGAGTCTGAGTGAACTCCGGGAGTTGATGATGGACAGGGAGGCCTGGCGTGCTGCAGTTCATGGGGTCGCAAAGAGTCGGACATGACTGAGCGACTGAATTGAACTGATAATCACTTGCACTCAGTCGTATTAGATCTAGGAAAAATGTGTCTCATTTTATCTATAGTAGAAAGTGTTTAAAAGTATAAGTGTTCTTTAAGCATAATAATTTGATGTTTGTTTATGTTTCTAAGATCAAAGTTTGGCTCCCGATCTTAGAATAATTGTGATTTCAGTCTATGAAATGGAGTATTTCCTGCCATATTGGTAAACAAGGGGGATGTGAGCAGACAGGATGCTGGCCCCAGACGATTTCAGTGAGCCTAGATGCTTGCATCTTCCCATACATTGGAAGACACTAAATTCCTTGAGATATCTAGTTTTCCTTAATGAACAACAATATTTTGATGTTCCAACTCTCTGCCCTTTGCTGCAGACTTCTATATAACCTGACTCCTCCCATGGCCTCTTTGGAGCAGTTTCTCAGGGCTATTTGAGATGCTGCTTTATGGGCTTGAAGTCCTAACAATTTTCACTGAATAAATGTAACTCTCAACTTTTAGGTTGCATGTATTTTTTTCAGTCGACAAATTTTATTCTTAGCCCCAGAAATACTGAGAAATACAAAGAAAAACCATGGATGTGGCCGGCCCACATAGAGCAAGTTAAAGAGTGCATTTAGTACTAAACTAAGAAGAGGAGAAACAAATTTGTATTTGAAAGGTCTTTGAAGTTTATAAAACACGGTACAATTATATATTTATTACAGAAGGCCTGAACTTAAGGTAGAATTTCTCAGAGAATCCTTATAGCAATTTTGTCTTTTTTTTTTTTTTTTTGTAGTACTTAGTCATTTTGTTTCTCATAGCAATCTTTAAGACATTTTTGTAGTTTTAAATGTTTCTATGTAGTTCTATGTTCTAAATGTAGTTCTATGATTTTTTTTCCCCAGTTCTAAGTATTTGGACTGAGCACAATTACTAATTACTAATTTTTGAGTAAGGCATGCAGATAGTAACTCACAGATGGTAACTCACGCCATTTTCTTTGACTCTCCTACCAGCTCTTATCAATTGAATGCTATGATGAGACTGAGTCCTGCCTCAAGCTGGAGAGAGCACTGTGATTGATTAATAATGTCTGTAAAAGGGTTTGGGGTGGAGGAGGAGGGGTGCATGTAGATTGGCATACAGATCTTATAACTTTTCTCCATAGATTAATTAATAGAAAAGAAGTCGGATCCAGTGGAAGTGTCTGTCCAGAATTGCAGACAAGAGCGTAACCTCCATTGCAACTCAGCAGGTTATACTCTGTTCATTACTGCAGGGTTAAACCCTGTTCCTAAGAAATTTATCTCAACTCAGGTGTCTGATCTGCAGATATTTAGTGTCATAGAATGTAGCCATTGTTGGCCTATCCTACAACACACGAGTACATCTGTGTCTCTCTGTTCACACTGTTGGCTGAACTCAGGGTAGGCAAGACAACAACCAGTAAGCTGGAAGAAAACCGGAGGAGCTGTAGGTACTGCAGACGAGACATGTTTATTCTCCAGTGGCAGGTGCTGGGGCAAAGGGGTTTCTCAGTGCGGCTAATTCTGTCTGTAGAGCAAAAGCGGCCCTCGGCCGAGCGGGCACAACATGCTACACATGCGCAGTGCTGTAAGTGAACTCAGCGGGTACATAATCATGTAGGGTCATTGTTAACAGGGTTTGGGGAGAGGGTGTGAGAGTGTGAGAGGGTTGGGCGAGAGGGCCTGACTGATGCCACCTTGGTTGCGTGCTATTTCCCCACATCGGGAAAAGAGTTCTGGGCACGTTTCAGCAGTCTACCAGACTCCTCTGTCCATGGGATTCTCCAGGCAAGAATACTGGAGTGGGTTGCCATTTCCTTCTTCAGGGGATCTTCCCAACCCAGGGATCGAACTCAGGTCTCTCGCATGGCAGGCAGACGCTTTACCCTCTGAGCCACCAGGGAAGTCTGGAATTATCCTAATATAAATTTAATTTGAAATTAGAAGTCAAATATTAAGCCAGAAGTTGCCTAAGGAAAATGTGGCTCCTTAGATCAGCAACACCCGAATCTGTAGTTGCCCCTTCCTTCAACACTGAGCCTGAAGGATAGTGCACATTAACAAGCAGGACCTGCAGTCTGTTTAGTCCTGTAGGAAACACCACTGAGGGTGTGGCCGTCGCTGCTTGCTCATCTGTCTGAACTCTTCAAGCGTCCTCTGCTCACCTTCCTCTGAAACGGAAGGAGCTCCTGTTCCTCTCACCCCATGTTATCTTTTCTGTTCTGTTTGTCCCGCGTCTTGTCACCTTCCTCTGTCCTCCCTCTTTCTCCCTCTCCTTCCCCTCCCCCAGGATGGCGAGCCTTCTGCCCTCTCAATCATTCCTGAAAACTCTTCCCATTCAGGTCTCTCAACCCCTGTCTCTATGGCATCGTCTCCCTCCACCTCCAGCTTCTGCAAAATTACTGAGTGTAAAGATAAAAATCAAACTAGAATTAATAAAAAAATTTAAAATAATGGAACTCAATGAATGAAGGTTTTAAAGAAAAAAAAGGTCTTTAATTTAGTCCATATTACTCTTTTATGAGGGCTTCCCAGATGGCTCAGTGGTAAAGAATCTGCCTGCCTATGTAGGAGACGTGGATTTGATCCCTGGGTTGGGAAGATCCTCTGGAGGAGGAAATGACAATCCACTCCAGTATTCTTGCCTGGAAAACCCCATGGACAGAGGAGCCTGGTGGGCTACAGTCCATGGGGTCACGAAGAATCAGACAGAGCTGAGCACACACTCATGCACTCTTTCATGGGGGAAGATTTTAGTCCAGTGCTGTTTCACATTGGTTTCTCTCAAACTGCAGATTCAGTTCAGTTCAGTTCAGTTGCTCAGCTGTGTCTGACTCTTTGCGACTCCAGGAATCGCAGCACGCCAGGCCTCCCTGTCCAGCACCAACTCCCGGAGTTCACTCAGACTCAAGTCCATCAAGTCTGTGATGCCATCCAGCCATCTCATCCTCGGCCGTCCCCTTCTCTCCTGCCCACAATCCCTCCCAGCATCAGAGTCTTTTCCAATGAGTCAACTCTTCTCATGAGGTGGCCAAAGTACTGGAGTTTCAGCTTTAGCATCATTCCTTCCAAAGAAATTCCAGGGTTGATCTCCTTCAGAATGGACTGGTTGGATCTCCTTGCAGTCCAAGGGACTCTCAAGAGTCTTCTCCAACACCACAGTTCTAAAGTATCAATTCTTCGGTGCTCAGCCTTCTTCACAGTCCAACTCTCACATCCATACATGACCCCTGGAAAAACCATAGCCTTGACTAGTCGGACCTTAGTCGGCAAAGTAATGTCTCTGCTTTTGAATATGCTATCTAGGTTGGTCATAACTTTTCTTCCAAGGAGTAAGCGTCTTTTAATTTCATGGCTGTAGTCACCATCTGCAGTGATTTTGGAGCCCAAAAAAATAAAGTCTGACACTGTTTCCACTGTTTCCCCATCTATTTCCCCTGAAGTGATGGGACCGGATGCCATGATCTTCATTTTCTGAATGTTGAGCTTTAAGCCAACTTTTTCGCTCTCCTCTTTCACTTTCATCAAGAGGCTTTTTAGCTCCTCTTCACTTTCTGCCATAAGGGTGGTGTCATCTGCATATCTGAGGTTATTGATATTTCTCCCAGCAATCTTGATTCTAGCTTGTGTTTCTTCCAGTCCAGCGTTTCTCATGATGTACTCTGCATATAAGTTAAATAAGTAGGGTGACAATATACAGCCTTGACATACTCCTTTTCCTATTTGGAACCAGTCTGTTGTTCCATGTCCAGTTCTAACTGTTGCTTCCTGACCTGCATACAGATTTCTCAAGAGGCAGGTCAGGTGGTCTGGTATTCCCATCTCTTTCAGAATTTTCCACAGTTTCTTGTGATCCACACAGTCAAAGGCTTTGGCATAGTCAGTAAAGCAGAAATAGATGTTTTTCTGGAACTCTCTTGCTTTTTCCATGATTGCTTGTCAGTTTTTCATGGAATGCAAATAAAGTGATGGTCCTTTCCTACCAGATGTGCTGAATAGGCATGAGGGCACACTCATTTTCCTAACCAATATTTTCATCAAGAACCTATTCAGAGTCTTCGAATTACTTCCTGCTGCTAAGTCACTTCAGTCGTGTCCGACCCTTAGTGACCCCATGGACTGCAGCCTACCAGGCTCCTCTGTCCATGGGATTTTCCAGGCAAGAGTACTGGAGTGGGGTGCCATTGCCTTCTCCGCGAATTACTTCCTATTTCCATCCTGTTTGAACTGCGAAACACTGCCTGATGCAGGTTTGCATCCTGAAGTGCTCTTAGAGGCCTGGGGACTAGGATGTTAGGAGTGTTACAGAGAACCTTAAATTGTGGCTTGATCTTATATTGGAAAGCAAAAATTGTATTTACATTCTGTTACAGAGGGCTTTGAGATTTATACATTTGAATAAGAATCAGGACTGATGTGCTAATGTACCAAGAGGATGGTACTTTGCCAGAGTATTTCTGTTTAAGTGCCTGGGTGCTTAGGGTTCAGCAGTAGCCTTAGAAGCTGAGCCAGGTGGAGTTTGGAGGATGCTTCCTTTTTCCCGTTCCTTGTTCCTCCCACGCCACTGAAATGTAGGTTTGCTCAAGACATGAAAAATTAAAATATCATAAGGAGATTGAAAAATAGTGGAAAATGATGAAGACTTACTTTGTGTCTTGTGTTGGAATAAACAAGAGATGATGCTGTGTGATGAAGTAATAACTGCACTGTTAATCTGGAGTCTAGAGGTGTGAGTTTCCTTGTCTAGGACACATTATTTGTCATGTGTAAAATGAAGAGGAATCAGAAAATCACCTCTTCAGTCTTCCCTAGTCCTGAAATGACAGGAGTCAACAAGTGGGAGAGCACACAGAGAGTTTGTCTAGTTAAGACAGAAGCAATGCAGAGATGCAAACCTGGGGAGAAAGGGTGTGGGTATCCTCCCCAGTGAGGAGGAGTGCAGTCAAGAGGTGGTTAAGTCATCTATATAGGACAGTTCTTCAGGGTCTTTGTTTACCTTTGGCCAATTATGTGGTTTGCTTTAGGTCCTGACGTGCCCTAGGACCCTCCTCGACATGTGTTCATGATTTTTTCCCAAGATGGATTCCAGCCCAGAGGCTTATGGGACTGCCTTAGCATCACATATTATGGGACAGTGCCTCTTCCTTTTTGACCTCCAAGGAGGCTTTCTGGGCATGCGAAATGTCTCCCTTGCCTCAAGGATGGGAAATATATAACCTCCTGATCCTTTACTCAAACAAGGTTTAGCCCCTCTCTGTTCCTGCCATGACTGTTATTTTACAATGTCCACAAGAGACAAGGCCTGGCTTCAGTTGTTGCTTCCATTCTGGAGAGCAAACAGGACAATGGTTGTAAGTGTCTAACCTGGAGCCCACTTAGCCCCTGTCTCAGGAAATGCAAAAGGAAGCCAGTTATGAATGCCTAGCCTGGGGCCCATCTGTCTCCCACCCCAGTCCCTCAGAATTTATTGTTGTAATTAAAAACAATACAGTTTTATCTATGTTCCATTTATTGTTTTGTTTGTGTATTACTGTGCGTTCCTTTTCAAAGGAAAACCGAAGTAAGCTGACATGCCAGAAGTGTGTCTGCTTTATGTTTCAAATAACATTTAGTTTGTCAAATCTATTTTTTCCCTTTTTTTTTAACTCATGGATTTTTTTTCTATTTAGGACTATATTTCTCCCCTATTTTCCTTATATTTACAATTCATAGGTTTTTCTTTTCCTATGAGCTGAGTATTTAGTTGGCTGATTTTTGTGCTTGCTTTTTTTTTTGTTAAACAGTGAAGGCTTAAAGGTCAGTACATATTTGAGCTCAGCTTAACTCTTAGTCACTCAGTCGTGGCCAACTCTTTGCAGCCCCAGGGACTGTAGCCCACTGGGCTCCTCTCTCCATGGAATAATCCAGGCAAGAATACTGGAATGGGTAACCATTTCCTTCTCCAGGGGATCTTTCTGACCCAGGGATTGAACCTGGTCTCCTACACTGCAGGCAGATTCTTTACCATCTGAGCCACCAGGGAAGTTATTCTAATTTGCTTCATGAGCCTGTTGATTTCCAAATGTAGTTAAAGTAGCAACTTAGGTATCATTTATCATTCAGAACTTGAGCATAAGCATTTTCAAATAAAAAAACTTACTTTTGTAATTTTGAATTAAAAAACTCCTTCAAAATAATAAACACATTATTTTAAATATTTTTTTGACTAATGTGCAATTACCTACATTTCTTAATTTATGAACTTTAGTGAATATCTATCAAATACTTTGAAAAATGAGGAGTGTAGCTCATTACATTACCTTCTCCTTATGCCTCCAACAGCCTGTCTAAACTGTCACTGCCTCAGTTTGTCACATTCTTATTTTTAGTTATTTTATTGTTTGCCTTTAAACCATTACACAATATACTTAGAATTCTATTTTACCAGTTAACCTCAGGTGGTATCTGTTGACTCTGCAGTGTCCATGATGAAAGAACCAGCACTTTCGTGCTTCTCACCACTTCTGACTTTTTCATCTGACTTCCATGTATATATACATTTATATGTGTATATATATATACACATGTATCTTGACTTTCAACTATCTGTATTTATAGCATCTACATTTTATCCTTAATTATAGTTAAATCTTTTGTGCTCTGTCTACAGATTTATTCTAAACAATTTACCATAAGGAGTTCAAAATGTAGAGTACATAGATATTATTTACTAAGGAACCAGGAAGGGTTTTGAAGCCACAGTGAAACGTTAAGTGTCATTTCCAGGGCTCCAAAGAGCTCTAGCACCACATTCCTTTATGTCTCAACTCAGAAAGGAATTCAGTGAGAGGCATAGTGAAAGATAAGAAGGATTTATTAGAATAAGATGCTTGTAGGGTTCACAAGTGGACAGGCAAATCAGAAAAAGAGAGGGGAGAGCAAGAAGATTGCTGTCTTTCCTGAGGAGACACCACATTTCCATCATCAGTTCCTCTCCAGGCTGGCAGGGAAGTTTACTTGTCCCTCTCTATATGGTCAGACCAGGACTATAATAGCACCTGAAAAATATTTTTGGGTCTCAGTACAGAGAGACTCTTTCATTTTGAAAAGTCACCTTTCCATAAATGATTGTTTTTTGTGTGCACAGGGCCTGTTTTGGGGGTCTTTAACTTAATGATGACACCCCTGGGCAGGTTGTAGTCCTGTATGTTTGAGTAATAGTTTAGCTAGGCTCACATTTATTTATGTTGCCTCAAAATTATTGTTTCTCAAAACTCTGAAAGCAATGTCTCATATATTTTCTAGCATCCAATATTGTTCACAAGTAGTCTTATGCTATCCTGAGTCTCATCACATTGAAAATCATCCACGTTTTCTGTTTTGAAAACTTGTTAAATTTTTCTCTTTCTTTCTGAGGTTCTGAATTTCTAGAGGCTCTTCATGAAAAATGGTCTTTAAAATTATTTATTTGTAAACTTTAGATTTATAGAAAAAATTGAGCAGATAGTATAGAGTACCCATATGTCCCACGCTGTATTACATTTCCCAATTAGTATCATTTTTATATTAGTGTGTTATATTTACTGTATTTAATGGCTCAGTGTGATACATTATTATTAACAAAAGTCAATAGTTTTTTCATCTCTCCATTTTTCTTATTAAATGACTTTTTTTTTCTTTTCTGTCTTAAGATCCCATCCATGTTACCAGACTACATTTGTCATGTCTTCTTAGGTGCCTCTTGGCTGTGACATCTCAGACTTTCTTTGTTTTTGATGACTTTGATAGTGTTTAGGAGTCCTGACCAGGTATATTGTAGGATGCCCTTTGTTGGAATTTTTCTGAAGTTTTCCTCATAACTAGCCTCAAACTGTGGGTTTTGGGGAAGAAGACACCAAAGAGGTGGTGTCATTTCATTACATCATATCAAGGATGCATACTGTCAACATGATTTACAATTGTTGATGTGGACTTTGATCCCTTGGTTGAAATAGTATTTTGCAGGTTTCTCCACTTTCAAGTTACTCTTTTCTCCTCCTTTCCCTACCGTACTCTTTTAAGAAAGTTCACTATGGGCAGCCTACACTTAAGGAGCAAGAGTTATGCGCTCCTACCTTTAGGGTAAAATATCTATATAAATGTATTTAAAATTCTTCTGCAAGGGTATTTGTCTCTTCTTCCTAGTTTATTAATTCATTTAAGCATTTATATTAGTATGGACTCATGACACTTATTTCATATTCTGGGTTATAATTCAATGCTACTTTACTTTAGTTCAGTTCAGTTCAGTCGCTCAGTCGTGTCCGACTCTTTGCGACCCCGTGAATCGCAACACGCCAGGCCTCCCTGTCCATCACCAACTCCTGGAGTTCACTCAGACTTGCGTCTGTCGAGTCAGTGATGCCATCCAGCCATCTCATCCTCTGTCGTCCCCTTCTCCTCCTGCCCCCAATCCCACCCAGCATCAGAGGCTTTTCCAATGAGTCAACCCTTCGCATGAAGTGGCCAAAGTACTGGAGTTTCAGCTTTAGCATCATTCCTTCCAAAGAAATCCCAGGGTTGATCTCCTTCAGAATGGACTGGTTGGATCTCCTTGCAGTCCAAGGGACTCTCAAGAATCTTCTCCAACACCACAGTTCATTATTTTTGTTCAAATTGTTCCTGCTTTGGCCATTGGGAGCTCTTCAGTTGGCTTCTTTATCTGTTTGACATACCCCTATCATCGTGCTTTGCTTTTTTTCTTCCCAGTAAGTCTTGAAGTAGTTACGTTCTGTTAATAGAAGAGCTTACTTTTTTTTATTTGAAAAATCACTTTTTATTTCACAAAGAGCTTTCCCGTTCATGATATTACTTTATCTCCACAAGAATTTATGATCAGATAAGATTAATATGTGTTGGGTGATGTGCCTTGCAAAACAGATAGTAGTATCTCATTTCACAATTGAGAAAACTAAGCCCCAGAAAGGTTAAGTGATTTGTCTATGTTACAGAGCCAGAAGTTGGAGAGGTCAAGATTTAAGCAAAGATTTTCCAACTCCAAATCCACATCTCAGTTTCATAAGTCACAAATTTCATAATTCACAAATTCATTCAAAGTCACAAATTCATACCATTCATTCATTTACTTATTTGTCAACATTTGTTAAGTACCTACTCCAAACCAGCCATTGTGCAGATTCTAAGAATACCAAAATTAGTAAGACACATTTCTATTTTTTTTTAACATTTTTTTTTTTTTTTACTTTATAATACTATATTGGTTTTGCCATACATTGACATGAATCTGCCACGGGTGTACATGAGTTCCCAATCCTGAACCCTGCTCCCACCTCTCTCCCCATATCGTCTTTCTGAGTCATCCCAGTGCACCAGCCCCAAGCATTCTGTATCCTATATGGAACCTAGACTGGCGATTCATTTCTTACATGATAGTATACATGTTTCAATGCCATTCTCCCAAATCATCCCACCCTCTCCCTCTCCCACAGAGTCCAAAAGTCTGTTCTCTACATCTGTGTCTAGAAAAGCTTACTTTGTATATGTTCTGCTCCAGTCCAAGAATCAGCCATTTCTACAAGGAGTCCCAGTTCTTTTTACTGTAAGATGTTATTAGACACCAAGATCTGGGCCTTAGCTATTCTTATTGCTTCTGGGATGTCATTGCTTCTCAGCTCTCTCAATATTAACCTAGGATGTGCGTGTGCATGCACACACACACACACACACACACACACACACACACATCTGTATGTAACCAGTAAAGTATGGTGTCTCCAACTTTAATACATTACCACATGAATCATTACAACCCTCTCCCTTGCTTATCTGTGAGTTTCTACTCCAGTAGTGAGAAATTTGGCTTCCCATTTAGCCAATAGTTCCAGTGTACAGGTATAGCAGTATCAGAATTGTTAACCTGGAGATCACAGAAGCAGCTTTATCAGCTACAATACAGTGTTTATGTGTGGTTCCTTTTACCTTTAGTTTACAGATTCCATTTATTCCCAAAGTTAGTTAGGGCAGCACCTTTCTCCCCACCTCTTTCAGCAAGGTTGCTTGATGCATTTGTTATGTGGTTAGATTTTTTTTTTTAATCAAATTCTGCAGTCCATCCTGAATTATTTCTCTAAGTTGAAAGTTTAAATTTCCACATGTAATATTGGACTTGTTTATTTCTTTTTGCAGGCCTTGATTTTTATTTTTGTTTTATTTAAAGCATTTTCACCATGCAAAAGATAAAAGTGAATTTTATTGACTCCCAAGTGACCAATACATAGTAGATTTATCTTTTGTAGCTTTGTTAGTTGAAGAATTTTAATTTCACAACTGATGGGAATGGTTCATGTACAAACTTGCAAATATGTCAGGAGGGAGAATATTGTTGCTTAATAATGAAGTGGGAAACTAAGGCACATAGAAGTTAGAGTTATTTAAGAATCTATTCATGTATAGATGCAACTCTGATTGTTTTGTTTCCATTATGTTATGCTGAATAACAGGAGACACTTCTTTTCTGAACAAATTGATCTGAATTTAACCTAAGTTAGAAATTTTAATTAGTATTAGTATAATGGAGTTTATGGGCTATTTGATTCTTTAAAATTAATGTTCTGTCATTTACCACAAGAAAATTTTAAGCATTTTGGCATGATGGGGAAATGAGTATTTTTATTTTAATTCAGAATCATCTTTCTTAGTTTTAAAGAGAACTTGTGAACTCAAAGCATTACTGAATTGAAGTGGAACTAAATAAATGTTATTTGATTTATTTTTATAGTGCCTACTGGTCTGCCATGAAGAATAATAACAACATTTACAACTAACAGCAAATTTAGTGCTTGTGTCACATCAACATTAGATAAAAATGCTAACACTTAATAATTACCTTGTTGCTAACCTGGCCTTGATAAGAAAGCATTCTTTTTAACAGTACATGACTAGTCATGTAATTTTGTATATAAGTAGTTCATTAAGAAACAAAAAAGCAACTTTAGTGAATCTGGGTTAAAGACAATGACTCGGTAAAAGCTCTGATGAGCTATGAAAGATAACGTTGGATGGCACAGACTTCCTTCCCTCCCCTCTCCCATCCCTGATATCTGAGAGTCATTAAGGTGCATACAATAGGGTTATGGTTGTTGTTTAGTTGCTCAGTAGTGTCTGACTCTTTGCGGCCCCATGGACTGTAGCCCTCCAGGCTCCTCTCTCCGTGGGATTTCCCAGACAAGAATACTGCAGTAGGTTGCCATTTCTTCCTCCAAGGGATCTTTCTGACCCAGGGACTGAACTTGCATCTCCTATGTCTCCTGTATTGTAGGCGAATTCTTCACCACTGTGCCACTTGGGAAGTCTTGTAATATGCTTATATGCCTTAAAAATGATGTCCATTCAAGTATGCTTAGAGATAGTTCAAAGTTATGCTAAATAAAATATTATATGTGCCATTTATATGAAAAGTTGCCTAAGGCAAAAAGTGTGGAATATGTTTATCTATCCTTCTGCTTTGTGTCCCAGATTTAGCACCAATATGTGCCCTAAATTGGATTAAGCTTTCAGAATATTTTCAAAAGGACCCTCAAAAGATGGACTCTAGCATCAAAGGTCTTTTTCTTAAAAAAAAATTTTTTGTTGTTGTACCACATGGCATGTGGGAATCTTAGTTGCCCAACCAGGGATGGAACTCATGCCCTCTGCATTAGAAGCATGGACTCTTAACCACTGGACCTCTAGGGAAGTCCCAAAGTTCTTTTGAATTAAAGTTCTTTGCCCAAAAACCAAAGACATGTATTTCTTACCCATCATTTGTGGCAAAACAAGGTAATAAAAAGATATATGTACATTCCATACACAAAGGTTATGTTAAAAGTAAAAGAAACAGGGGTTGGGAGTAGAGAGGAGAGGGATAACACCAATAATTACTGAGTGTCTGCTGTATTCTGGGTGCTTAAATTTAAAAAAGTCATAGTAGTTTATAATAGTTAAGCCATCCTCATATGAAATGCTTGTTATGGAGTATTTAAATTCATTCCCGACAACATAGCTATAAAGAAAATATTGTTATTATCTCCAATCCATGTATGGGAAAAATGATACCTTGCAAGCTTAAGTAAGTTTACTGGATTTCAAATGCATAGACATCTGACTTCAGTGCTTTTAATCACTGGGTCAGTTTACATGTGAAAACTTATTCTCAAAATACACTTTGTGGGTAGATGTTATTATTATTTCTATTTTTAAGATTAGAAAACAGACCCAGACTTTAGATACTTGCCAAGGATCACATGGCTAGTAAGTATGTTGTTAGATTTTAAACCTATATCTGTAAATTTAGGGAAAGTTATTTAATATAAAAAGAAAATACATGCATTTAGAAGAGAAGTTTGAAGACGTATTTTAGAGAAGAGAAATTAAAATAATCAAACAAGAGAACTTTTTTGTTTTTTTAGTATATATTTTCATATTTAAAGACAATCACAAGTAGAAAATGTTTTCACATTTCTTCCTTACTTAAGTGTTTTCTTTTAAGGATAAAAGAAGCTCCAATTAGATCACTCAACTTTCTGGACACCATTTAGACCATGATTACTAGTATGTGGGATTACTGTTTCTTAAAAAAAATCTTGTATCCATATGTAGTTACTTCTCTTCCGTAAATTTGGATGGATGACTTATTTCTTGACTCACTGCTCATAATTGGGCATGTAGATTTTGCATCTAGTTCCTATTCTTTTAACAGTTAGAAGGTAGTAGACGCTAAGTGTTGGATTCACACTTGAGGGAAGGTGTGTGTGTGTGTGTGTGTGTGTGTGTGCTCAGTCACTCAGTCATGTCCAACTCTGCGACTCCATCAACTGTAGCCCCCAGGCTCCTCTGTCTATGGAATTCTTCAGTCAAGAATACTGAAGTGAGTTGCCATTTCTTTCTCCAGGAAATCTTCCTGACTGAGGGATCAAACAGCGTCTCCTGCGTTGCCACGGGGAGTCTTTACCACTAAATCCTCTGGGAAGCCCCTGAGGGAAGGGAAGCTACCTCAATTAAGCTTGACCTAAAGCCACAGTTCAGTTCAGTTCAGTTGCTCAGTTGTGTCCAACTCTTTGTGACCCTATGGACTGCAGCATGCCAGGCCTCCCTATCCATCACCAGTAACTCCCGAAGCTTACTCAAACTCATGTCCATCGAGTTGGTGATGTAACCCAACCATCTCATCCTCTGTTGTCCCCTTCTCCTCCCACCTTCAATCTTTCCCAGCATCAGGGTCTTTTCAAATGAGTCAGCTGTTTGCATCAGGTGGCCAAAGAATTGGATTTTCAGCTTTAGCATCAGTCCTTCCAAAGAATATTCAGAACTGACTTCTTTAGGATTGACTGGTTGGATCTCCTTGTAGCCCAAGGGACTCTCAAGAGTCTTCTCCAACACCACAATTCAAAAGCATCAATTCTCTGCTGCTCAGCTTGCTTTATAGTCCAACTCTCACATCTATACATTACTACTGGAAAAACCATAGCTTTGACTAGAAGGGCCTTTGTCGGCAAAGTAATGTCTCTGCTTTTTAATTTGCTGTCTAGGTTGGTTATAGCTTTTCTTCCAGGGAGCATTAAAACATCTTTTAATTTCATGGTTGTAGTCACCATCTGCAGTGATTTTGGAGTCCCCCAAAAATAAAGTCTCTCACTGTTTCCATTGTTTCCCCATCTATTTGCCATGAAGTGATGGGACCAGATGCCATGATCTTAGTTTTCTGAATGTTGAGTTTTCAGCCAACTTTTTCACTGTCCTCTTTCACTTTCATCAAGAGGCTCTTTAGTTCTTCACTTTCTGCCATAAGGGTGGTGTTATCTGCATATCTGAAGTTATTGATATTTCTCCTGGCAATCTTGATTCCAGCTTGTGCTTCATCCAGCCCAGCATTTTGCATGATGTACTCTGCATATCAGTTAAGTAAGCAGTGACAATATACAGCCTTGATGTACTCCTTTCCCAATTTGAAACCAGTCTGTTTTCCATGTCTGGTTCTAATTGTTGTCTTTTGACCTGCATACAGACTTCAAGGAGGCAGGTCAGTTGGTCTGGTATTCCCCTCTCTTTAAGAATTTTCCACAGTTTGTTGTGATCCACATAGTCAAACGCTTTGGTGTAGTCAATATTGCAGAAGTAGATGTTTTTCTAGAATTCTCTTGGTTTTTTGATGATCCAGCAGATGTTGGCAATTTGATCCCTGGATCCTCTGCCTTTTCGAAATCCAGCTTGAACATCTTGAACAACTGGAAGTTCTCAGTTCACATACTGTTGAAACTCTCACTTGGAGAATTTTGAGCATTACTTTACTACCATGTGAGATGAGTACAATTGTGTGGTAGTTTGAGCATTCTCTGGCATTGCCTTTCTTTGGGATTCAGATGAAAACTGACCTTTTCCAGTCCTGTGGACACTGCTGAGCTTTCCAAATTTGCTGGCATATTGAGTGTAGCACTTTAACAGCATCATCTTTTAGGATTTGAAATAGCTCAGATGGAATTCCATCACTTCCACTAGCTTTGTTCATAGTGATGCTTCCTAAGGCCCACTTGACTTTTCATTCCAGATGTCTGGCTCTAGGTGAGTGATACAAGCTTCACCCAGCTTTTTTTTATTAGAGCTGTATATTAAGAGTTATCAGATATTGGCTTAGACAGTGTTAAACTTTTCCCCTTATTTGGTGGCTGCTGTTGCATTAATCTTCATCAGAAACCTCCAGACAGAGACAGGGTGAGGTTGAGTTAGGAATCAGACAGTGCAAGATATTACTCTTCCTATGTCCTGGGTTTAAACACCAATCAATAGCAAAGCTCCCCAATGTTGACTCTATTAAAATGAATATTGTGGCATCCATCTTGGAAAAGAAGGATCCAAATGATGAAATAGGTCTTTCAATAGTATAAATATATTGGAAATACTTTAAAAAATCCTGATTAATTTTTCAACAACTTCTAGTGAATTTCTATTTAACTGATTAACTTATGTATATAATTGCCAAAAACCATTTCATTTGTTTCAGGCATACAGCATAATGATTCAGTGTTTGTGTATACTATGAAATGATCACCACAATGTCTAGCTGACATCTGTCACCATACATAGATGCAAAACATTGTTTTCTTCTGATGAAAACTCTTAAGTTTTATTCTCCTAGCAACTTTCATATATGCAAGTAGATGCCATGATGTGCATTACATCCCCATGATTTATTTATTTTACAATTGGAAGTTTGTACCTTTTGACCTCCTTCACCTATTTTGCCTACCAACTCTCCACCCCTCCCTCTGGCAACCGCCAATCTGTTCTTTATATCTTTGGACTTGTTTTATTTTTTAGATTCCATATATAGGGTAGATCACATGGTATTTATCTCTCTTTTTGTGATTTATTTCACTCAGTGTAACACCTTTAAGGTCCACTCATGTTGCAAATTGCAAGGTTTCATTCTTTTTTATGACTGAATAATATTCCATTGTAGTGAATTTCTATTTTAATACTTAAAGAAGAACAATTGCAATTTATATTTTGAATAAATATTGATCTAGATATTGTCATAAAATTGATTGTTTCCTGCATGTTTTAAGAAATCCCAACAAATTTAAAGAAAATTTCAAATAACAGCAGAATATACAATTCCTATTTGTGTTGTTTCTGAGAACTGGAGAAGGATTACTAAGTGAAAGTGCAGAAGGTATATTTTTATGGGCCCAACAGGAGAAAAAGCAAACAATGGATGGAGCTTCACAGAAAGGCAGTTTTGCAGGTTGAGTTCCCTGGAAGCAGCCTCTGAGATACTGTATAATGGGCAGGGAATTTTTTTGAAAAGTGCCCTTTGGAAAGCAGGGAAATTAAATAGGATTTTACAGTGGAAGTTGAGTTTCAATGGAAGCCCAGTAGTGCTTCAGAAATGTTTTCAAGTAGGCCACAATAGCCATAATAGCCTTACCCCTCCATCCCTTAATAGACTCTGCACATCCTGAAACAGGCATGGTGCTGGGCATGGCAGCTCTGTGCAGTTGAGGCAATCCCTGGAGAAGGCTGTTTACTGTTAGCACTTCACTGAAGGGCACCTGGTGGCACATCATCATGTCCACTGTAGAGAGGAAGTTCCCCATGACTGCTCATGTTCAAATAGAGCCGTAGTGATCATTCACTAGAAAAGCTGAAGAAGAATTCCCTGCATTGGGACCACTTGTTGGTGTTCTTTAAGACTCCTTCCTTCCAACTCTATTTTTTTTTATGTCACCAAAAATCGAAATGACTTGACTTAGTGGTATTCAATTTAGCCTCATTAACTTCTGAATGGAGATGAAATTCACTGAGACTGGTAGAAATTTGACACTCAAAATGGAAAAAAAAAACCTCTCTGTTGAACTTATCTCTCACTTTAGTACCTCTTTAACACCAGGAAGTAAGGAGGATAAAGTCAAAGACCGTACCTTTTAAAGAAATTGCTAAACATTAAGAAGCCATCGAGAAAATAAAAGACCGACATTTTGGCAGAACCTCTCATAATATACTGTATTTAATTTTTCACCATGCACTGTGCACGTTCTACTTAAAAAAATATTCTAAAGTGAATATGCAAATTTACTTTTTAAAGTGCAGCGGTTAATACTAATCCTTGCAATAAAAACTGGACACGTTTGCAAACTGAGATGGGTATTGATGTACAGTCACTAAAAGACCTACCTCCTTGTACTTTGTAAGAAGATAGATGGCAGGCAAAGGTTGCCAGTGTATATAGAGGTAAATTCCTACATTGCATACTTATTTATTCTAACATATGAGAGAAATATAGTTAATTAACTAAATATAGTTAAATGACTATAGTAAAAATGCTTAATAGGAGTATCTGTAAAAAAACCTTTTTAAAAGGAATTTTAAAATTGATGATAAATTTCTTATGAATTGTTTTGGGGATACCATCAAGTATCTTGCTTGAAGATTTAAAGCCAACTTTGAATCAGAGAGCTTCACACTCTGAGAGGTACTTATTTACTTTTGACTGAATTTGCCATCACTTCATGGCAAATAGATGGGGAAACAATGGAAACAGTGAGAGACTTTATTTTCTTGTACTCCAAAATCACTGCAGATGGTGACTGCAGCCATGAAATTAAAAGATGTTTGCTCCGTGGAAGAAAAGCTATGACCAACCTAGATTGGGAGCTTGCGTGCACCCGTGGTGGATTCATGTCAATGTATGACAAAGCCAACACAGTGTTACAAAGTAAAATAAAATTAAAAAAAAAAAAGCAGAAACATTACTTTGCCAGCAAAGGTCCATCTAGTCAAAGCTATGGTTTTTCCAGTAGTCATGTATGGATGTGAGAGTTGGACTATAAAGAAAGCTGAGCACTGAAGAATTGAGGCTTTTCAACTATGGTGTTGGAGAAGACTGTTGAGAGTCCCTTGGACTGCAAGGAGATCCACCCAGTCAATCCTAAAGGTATCAGTCCTGAATATTCTTTGGAAGGATTGATGCTGAAGCTGAACTCCAATACTTTTGTCACCTGATGCAAAAAACTGAAAAGACCCTGATGCTGGGAAAGATTGAAGGCAGGAGGAGACAGGGACAACAGAGGATGAGATGGTTGGATGGCATCACCAACTTAATGGACATGAGTTTAAGCAAGCTCTGGGAGTTGGTGATGAACAGGAAAGCCTGGCCTGCTGCAGTCCGTGGATCGCAAAGAGTCAGACATGACTGAGTGACTGAACTGAAATGGACCTATCAACCATGAATAGCCTCTATAATTCTTAATCAGGGTCATAGGAGACTCTTTTCAGTTCTCCCTTTTTCTTTCCACAGCCAGTGTCATCTGTAAGATTCTAGGCTAAAAAAGTAGGCTTTTCAAGTGTTCCACAAGATATTATCTAATTTGAAATGATTCAATAGTGGAGAGGATGATATTTTCTGAAAATTTCATGCACACTCATATTGCCTCATTTTAGTGATATCTTCTCCCAGGAGTAGACTGTCCTGGCACATGAAAGGATTCGCAGTTTGCAAAACTGCCTCTTCGAGTTCAATACATGTATCTTGAAAGTGAAAGTGTTAAGTGCACAGTCATATCCGACTTTTTGTGACTCCATGGACTGTAGCCCTCTGGGTTCCTCTATCCATGGGATTTCCCAGGCAAGAATAGTAGAGTAGGTAACCGTTCACTTCTTCAGGGGATCTTCCTGACACAGTGATCAAACCCAGGTCTCCTGCATTGCAGGTAGGTTCTTTACTATCTGAATACATGTATTTTGGTTTGTCCTATATTTGTTTGCCAATTGAAGACAGCAAAGTTATGATTAAGTTGTTTCTATCCAAAATACAAGAAATGGAGGCTGTTTATTCATTTTCACCCCTTCTCCCTTTTAACTCATTGCCCCTAATATGTAGAAGCACTTTCTCACCCATCACACTTTGTGTTCAGCCATGGTCATTCTCTCTCAGTAGTCTCTGAAATACCTCTCTTTATGTAATTTCACAAATAATTATAGCATAGTTGCAATATAATTTGAATTTGAATTTGAGAGCTCTGTGGAGCTACTTACTGGGGAATCGTAGGGAAGAACAGCTTTTGGTCTAAATTCCAACGAAGACTATGGGAGAAATATTTTCCTAAATGCTCATGAATTTCGAGGCTAAAAGTAGGTTTTTTCCAGTATGATCCAGTAGAAGCCTTGGCTGGATCACTTGTAAGATTAGTTCATTTTTAGCCAGAGGGATACTTTCCTTAGGTTTTTTTATGGGGAGGAGGAAGACAGACATTGCATCCTTTTAATTATGCCTGGTTCCTTTAAATCTCAAGGAGAGTTGTATTTGTAATTTGGAGAACTCCAGCTGTGTGGAGCAAGCCCTGACCACATTTGCCATCTATCTCCGCTGACCACACCACTTACCATATAGCAAACATCCACCTTGCACTGATGGCTGTGTATTTTCTTGGATTGTGTGTTTTCCTTGTTTTATGACTGGGTTGTTAACTCTAAGATCAAGTGTTTCCAAAATTGGATCCCAATACTGCCTGGATCAGAACCGCTTGAGGTGCTTGGATGTTTAACAAGCTTCTCATGTAATCCTTTTGCAATATCTGAAGTACCAGAGAGGCTGAGCACGCACTTGTAGTTCTATGGGGGGATAAAATCAGTAATACTAAAGTTTTTAATACTTTTGCCAGAAGCCCAAGTGTATGACTCCTAAGAGGAAAGAGGAGTGTCAGTCTTAGAGTCTTATTCCCCTCAAGTATGTGTGTCTATTTTTATGTATTTTAATCTAGAAACACCTATGGGTTACACTTTTCAATGAACAACATTATTTGAAGTTAATGGTAAAATTTGAATTTTATTTTTTAATTTTTCGCTTTTTTGAGCTTATTTTATAAGCGTGTACAAGGAATAGGTGAAATTCTAGTGGGTCGCTCGATATTGTATTAATTTTAATTATTTGCAGTCAGAGAGAGAGAAGAAAGACCTGGTAAATTGGGTCTTCAGGTCTGAGATCATAACTTGTTTTGAGTTACTGCTTTAAACTGGACAAGTCCCACAATATCTGCTCAATTTTCCATTCTACAAAATAGATGTAACATCTGTTGTCACTTGAGAAGGTATAACAAATGAAATTTATTATGCAGTGATATACTTAGACATCCTGAGAATAAAGTTTTAAATTAATAGAGGTATTATTTGGAATAATAGAGATAATATTTCACAGATATTATCTGTGAAAACTGTGGGAATTTTTAGAAATTATTCAGTTCTATACATGCTGTCTATATAAAGGATATTTTATTCTATAAAATTTCTGAGAAACCACAGAGATGTTTAGGTATTGCTGAAAGTTTTTGTGTCTAAAATGCACATTTTACTTTACCTTTAAGATATATGAATTGCCATTTATCTAGATCACTTTTTCTTTCAAATATAAATTAAAAATGATTTATTTTCATAACTTATTGGGTATTCATGTGAATTTTTTATTAAATAATTTGATGTATGACATTGTATAAGTTTAAGGTATGCAACTGGTGATAAATTTATGTATTATGATTGTTATTGTAGTGATATTTTGCACCTTTGTCATATTACATAATTATCCTTTCATCCCAGGGACGGGTGAGCCTGGTGGGCACAGAGTCGGACACGACTGAAGTGACTTAGCTTAGCTTAGCTTTAGTGGTTAGAATAATTAAGTTCTAGTCTGTTAGTAAGTTCGATGATTATAGTACAATATTGTTGTCTAAATTCATTGTACTGTGCATTAGATTTCTATGGGTTATTTACTGCTTTTAAGTCTGTACCCTTAAACAACATCTACCTTACTCTCCAACTCCCTGGTGACCACCGTTTTACTGTTTTTACAGGTCTGGCTTCTTCAGACCCCACAGGTGAGTGACTCACGCCGGTGCTTGTTTTTCTGTGGCTGACTTAGCTCATTGTCACAGTGTGCTCTAGGTGCTTCTGTATTTTTGCAAATGGCGGGATATCCTTTCTCGTAGATGAGTAATACTCCTCAGTAGGTGAAGAGTCCTCCTACAATGCAGAAGACCTTGGTTTGATTCCTGGGTTGGGAAGATCCCCTAGAGAAGGAAATGGCGACCCACTCCAGTATTCTTGCCTGGAAAATCCCATGGACTGTAGCCTGCCAGGCTCCTCTGTCCATGGGATCGCAAGAGTCGGACACGACTTAGCGACTAAACCACTGCCACCAATCGATCTATCTATCTATGCCTCCCAGATAGCTCAGTGGTAAAAAATCTGCCTGCCAGTGCAGGAGACACAAGAGACTTGGGGTTGATCCCTGGGTGGGGAAGATCCCCTGCAGATGGAAATGGCAACCCACTCCAGTATTCTTGCCTAGAAAATCCCATGGACAGAGGAACTTGGTGGGCTGCAGTCCATGGAGTCGCAAAGAGCTGGACATGACTGAGCACAAATGCACATCCATCTGTCTGTCTATCTATCTGTCTGTCTATCCATCCATCCATCTCACATCTTCATTATCCATTCGTTCACTGATGGACATTTAGGTTGTCTGCATGTATTGGCTATTGTGAATAATACTGTAATAACCATGAGAGTATATATATCTCTTAAATCCTTTTTTCTAAATGTAACTTTTTGAGCATAATTTGCTAATTCCTTAAAATCAAAGATTTTAGTTTTAAAACTGAAGCATGTTCTTTTCTATTGTATTACAAAGGAATAAGTAGGATGTTTTGAGTACTTGATTGTAGATGCAAACTCCCCAACTTCTTTCCCTCTCATTTGCCTTCTGCAATATCTGCTTTTCCCTGAGCTCTTCTTGATTTCTGTAACTGAAATTGCATTTTACCCCAACATGTCCAATCTAGTCACTTGATTCTACTTCTGTCTGACACAGTCTCTCTCTTTATTATCTTTCTTCTTTCTGTGTTGTGACAATAATCTCTCTTCTTTGCTCTAATCAAGTCTAGAAATATTTTCAACCCCACTGCCATTTTCAACTTTCCCTCCCATCGAAGAATATTTCCACTGTTTCACATTATATTAAAAGCACATGAGCGATCTCCTGCAACAAAAAAACTTGTGGGTTTTTTTTCTAGATAGTTATTTCTATGGCTTAGCTGTTTAGAGTCACTGATTAATTAATGATCCAAGCTATTGTGCAATCATTTATGAGGCTTTGGATAACAAATCTTCAATCTTCTTTCTTTGTAGTATTGTCTTTGTTATATTTCTATCAAAATCAATTCAATTCAACAAATATTTGAGCACCTACCATTTGTTCAGCTGCATGTTAACGTGTGTGTGTGTGTTTCTGTGTTAAGGGGAATATTGTGCCTATCTGTGAGAAATTTACCTGTGGAGTTCAGTAGAGAGCACTGAGAAAGGAATGAAGATTCTGTTATCTGCCATTCTATCATTTCTGCAGTTTTTACAAATGAAACTCAAATGTCTCCATCAATTTAAACTTTTCTTCTTAAGATCTCAAAGAATATAATTGCATGATAAAATCCACTTGAATGCTACCCACTATTATAGTGTTTATTCATTGATTTGGTAAATTTCTTTCAATAGCAAAAACAATACCCTCAAGTTATTTATATTCACTCTTACCTGTTAATGTACAGATGGGGGCACAGAGAAGATAGAGGGAAGTGGAGGGGCTCAAGGTATATTTAGAGGAAGACAAACAGGACCTCATGATGAATTGGACATAAGGGAGATAAAAAATGAGAAATCAACGATCACATCAGTTTTAATCCTCACAACGGCCTTAGAAGGTGAGTGTTACTATTGTCCACAACATACAGACAACCAAGACCTTGAGAAGGGTAAAGCCTTGCCAAAGGCTGTGTACTGACTTAGTAAGCGAAGGTGTGAGGATTGAACCCAGTCTAGCACATACAACCACCATAAATACAGAACAAGGTGTGTCTTACATTTTTTCAAGGGTGATATTTGATTTTAAGCTTTTCATTTTAGCATATTCTCATTTATCTTGAATTCAAGACCTAGGATAGATCCAAATTGTACTTTTTTCTTTGAAATAAATTAAAATCAATTATTAAATAAGTTAGCTGGTCTCAGATATTTATTTAAAAATCTAACTTCCAGAACATTTTATAAAGTCCACATCAACTTAGTTTGATATGTACTTAATATATCTACTCCAGTATGCAGAGAAAAAGAGAATACTTATACAACGACTCTCAAGAATAATGAGATACTGAATTTCTTGCCAAATCACCAGTGAGAGACTGTGTTTAGAAGTATTTTATTCTTTTATTTTATTGTGTTCTAGGACTTTGAGAATCACTATCAATTGATATCATCTTTGTGAACACAGTTTAATTTCGTCTTAACAATCCCTCAGGTATCCTTACCTCCTTAGAGGCAGGAAGAAGTTAAATTTCATGTTTTCAAGAATGCAATAAAATTTCTTTAATGAAAGCAAATACGATAGACTGTCTTCCCAGAGGAACTTGGTGTCAGGTGGGATGAAGGGAAAGACTTCCTCAAACAACACCTGTCCCCCACCCCCGCCAAAATGCATTTGCCTTTGTAAGAAGATTGTTTCATCAGGACTTGGTTGATAAGACAATACTGAATTCCTCTGAGTTAGGGTAATGTCTGTGGGGGGAGGAAGTCTGCTTATGAGTCAATGGGTTTTGATTATACATATGTAACTTCCTCTATTTCTTTGTAATTTGAAGTATGTATCATAATCTGAGGCCAGATGTTTATAGCATTATAGGATCTAATTAAGATATATGAATTTTGTTGGATGAAAGCATTGAGGGTTTGAGAGGAGAGGATGGTTCTCAAAGGAGGCCAGATGGGTTTTGTTTTCAAAAGTGAGACAGTATTTAAGAATAGAAAATTTGTATACTTTTGTCTCTAGCAGAGACAATATCAAGCAGACATCACGATTTCAAAGGCATTGTACATGGAAATGTATTATAATTTCATTTTTCGTGCACCAGGTATGTTCCATTGTTCCTGCCCCTTTACATTTTATTTTTCAAGTAACTCTGGAAATCCTTCCATGATCAACTTAAAATGAGAAGCAAATTATTTCAGGAAGATAAAATATACACTTTTTCTATAAAATATGTTACATTTATTAGGAAATTTATGCTGCAATTTCATATTTTAAAGTTTTTCAATTCAAGAAACTGTACAGGTTTTCCTTTATTCCATTTGATTGTTTAGAAATACAGCCTCTAATAGTGAACACTTGAACGTACAATATTAGAGAAATGTATTCACAAATATTTTTAAATCTAAGTACAAATATGGATCCTCATACATATTCCCGGGTCTCCTGCATTGGAGGCGGAGGCTTTAACCTTTGAGCCACCAGGGGAGCCCTCCTCATACATAAATCTCTATTTAATTTAGTAATATAGTAGTCTTACCAAACCATTTATTGCTTGCTTCACTCACTGAATGGATAAAACAATACATAAGTGCTTCACCCACATAACTGTAAGATTTAGTGAGTACTTCAAACATTTAGTATTATTGATTTTACTATGTAGGCTTTAATTCCTAATTTTTTCTCATAGCCAAAATTTATTTAACTGATAGGGGAAAGATCTACCTATGTGTCTGATGTTTGTTTTTCAGGACTAGAACCTTCAACCTGTAATGTTTCTTATATTTATTTTCCAGATTTAGATTATAAAATTATATATGAGTCTATTTTTGGCTCTTACACCATTAATGCTACCCACAATAGAACATAATTAAACCTTTAAAATTAATAGGACTGCTCAGTCCCACTATGTGAGCGTACATTAGCTGATCGTTATTTACAGGGCTAGCTGTAGTCTGTGATACTGTTATTGACACCTTAGCAGAAAACGTGTTGGAGTTATTTTTCTTCAGGTGCTAGTGTGGTCAGTCATAATGCAGGGTTGCTAATGCATATGGAATTGTATCTGTAGACTGGAACAATCCTTCCAAGAGATTAGCTCTGTGACTTTGGTCTTGTGTGTATGCTCAGTTGCTTCAGTCATGTCCAATTCTTTGCAACCCTGTTGCCTGTAGCCCACCGGGCTCCTCTGTCCAAGGGATTCTCCAGGCAAGAATACTGGAGTGGGTTGCCGTGCCCTCCTCTAGGGGTTCTTGCCAAACCAGAGATCAAACCCACGTCTTCTGTGGCTCCTGCATCGTAGGTGGATTCTTTACCACCCTGCCACCAGGGAAACCCATTCTTTACATAGTACAACAATACTATGTGAGCTATTACTTCATATTTTTTAAAACATTTTTGGAAAAGCATGGGGAACTAGATAAATTTTGGTCCTGTAGATGGTGATAACATACAACATTGCAAGAAGTCTACAGAATATAAATAAAATTTTGATCCAGAGCTTGTGATTTATGTATGTACAAGATATACCACCCAAGTTTCACTTTTGGGAATACTAAACAGTATCACTTTAGAGCTGGAAACTCATTGAATATTTGTAACCATTCCCAGGTGGCACTAGTGGTAAAGAACTCTCCTGCCAATGCAGGAGACTCAAGAGATATGGGTTCAATCCCTGGGTCTGGAAGACCCCCTGGAGGAGAGCATGGCAACCCAATCCAGTATTCTTGCCTGGAGAATCCCATGAATGATGGAGCCTGGAGGGCTACAGTCCATAGGGTTGCAAAGAGTTGGACATGACTGAAGCAACTTAGCACAAAAGATGATAATGATACACCAACAGAAAATAAAGTAGAATGGTTAATACAAACTTTGTGAAGCTGGTAGTGGGTAAAGGTTCATAAAGAGTACAGGTACTCAGCCCATTAGGATGAACATTTTGTTTCATAGCAAAGGAGTAAGGGGCAATTTAATGTGTAAAAGTTGCTGTTAATTGTTCCAGAAACAACAAGTGGGCTTGCAATTGAAATCACAAGATAAACTCAGCACGAAGTAAAACAAATGCAGTCTTTCATATGCACGTGAGTATTTTCAGTACTTCTCCTTTCCCCAAAATAGAGACCTAGACATGAATTGAGACCTTCTCTATTCTTCGGATGTAGACTGCGATACATGAAAGGCCGTGCCTGCACAGGTGTGCACTCAGAGAGGCCAGGCAGGGGTAGCCCTTCCATCTCAGCTTGTCTGGAGTGACGCTTATCATTCTCTGGGACAGTGCTGATCACAGCCTTCAGTCTGTGGGCTCAGACTCTCATTGGCAATGATGTCTGTGACAAGGAGGCTAGATTTAGCCCAGCCAATCGCCAGGACAATCTAGAATGGTTACGCCTCTGCTTAGCGGGAAGATGAGACAAACAGCTTTCAGTGTTTGTGATGGATTGACCTTGAAAGTGATTCTTTGTCAGAATGAGGAAATATAAGAATTTCTGGGTGGGAGGTAGTACATCCTAGATGATTCTGAAATGTCTTCCTTTTCCTACTTGTGGGAGAGTTCACTTCAATTGAGAATCACTATTCTGAAGATAGAAATAAAACTAAGAATTTTAATTCCTAGAAGGGAAGCACAGGCAACTTCCATATTTCTGAAACATTTTTTTGACACATCCATTCTAAGAAATATTGGGTTGACCAAAAGTTTGTTTGGGTTTTTCCATAAGATGTAATGGAAAAACCTGAATGAACTTTTTGATCAACCCAGTATATTTTATACCACAACTCACTATACTCAAACCTGCTGTCTCTCACATACAAACACAAACACACACACTACTGAATAACATTTTAAATTCAAAACAACACCATGGTGTTCTCTGTTATCTTCTCATTTTTTTCTACCGTATTTTTAAAAGTGGTGATATTGATCAATGAAATCAGTCATTTTGTCTATTAATGAGTAGTAACCCACAATTTGAAGAATAATGATCTATCTTATATCTGTCAATACCTATATCTAGAATGCAAGTTTGTCTTAACCAAATAGAGGAAGAAAATTTTGCCTCTAACACACCTTCATCCAGGGTCTTAGTGGTTGTTGCTTCCTCTTGAAATGCTTACTGGGTTACTCACCTCACTTCAGGTCTTTGTTCAAAAGTATCTTCCTTAAGAAGGCCTACATTAGATTTTCCTCAACATCCTATTTAACTTTTCAACCTCCCCAACACTTCCTGCTTTATTTTCCTCTGTAATATTTTCCTGGTAGCTCAGCTGGTAAAGAATCCGCCTATAATAGAGGAGGCCCTGGTTTGATTCCTGAGTCAGGAAGATCCCCTGGAGAAGGGATAGGCTACCCACTCCAGTATTCTTGGGTTTCCCTGGAGGCTCAGAGGGTAAAGAATCCACCTGCAATGTGGGAGACCTGGTTTTGACCTCTGGGTTGGCAAGATCCCCTGGAGGAGGGCATGGGAACCCACTCCAGTATTCTTTCCTGAGAATCCCCATGGACAGAGAGCCTGGCAGGCTACAGTCCATGGGGTCATAAAGAGTCAGACATGACTGAGGGACTAAGCACAGAGCAGCACGCAGTACTCTATACTATACCATAAAGCATGTTGTGTTTTTAGTCGCTAGTTCAGTTCAGTTCAGTCGCTCAGTCGTGTCTGAATCTTTGTGACCCCATGAATCGCAACACGCCAGGCCTCCCTGTCCATCACCAACTCCCGGAGTTCACCCAGACTCACGTCCACTGAGTCAGTGATACCATCCAGCCATCTCATCCTCTGTCGTCCCCTTCTCCTCCTGCCCCCAATCCCTCCCAGCATCAGAGTCTTTTCCTATAAGTCAACTCTTCGCATGAGGTGGCCAAAGTACTGGAGTTTCAGCTTTAGCATCATTCCTTCCAAAGAA